>JAAAKQ030193125.1:0-29615 GCA_010016005.3 Zanna intricata
ATGAAACGACTGGCACTGGATATGGAATCTTGGAGAGCTGCATCAAACCAGTCAAATGACTGAAGACAAAAAAAAAAAAGTTTTAAGGACTGTTATAATTCTCACTGTTGCAAATATTGTAAACAAAACATCATTAACTTTTACATGACAAGCATAAGATTGAGATAAATGATTCTAATGGTAATTTAAATGAAATCATCAATGGGTGTGCTACTGAAAATGGTACTTCTAATTTTAACACAAATGCTAGTAGCAATTAGTGTAGTTTAAAAATTCAAAGTGTAACTCAGATCATACTGGTAACAGTTATTGTTGGAGTTAAAGATTCCAGCAACAAAATGCAATCCTGTCTTGTATTGCTTGACGCTGGCTCTCAAGCCAATTTTGTTACTGAGGACCTGTTCCAACGTTTAAACCTTAAGCTAAAACGTGAAGATTTACCAATTTCCGGGATAAACAATGTTTTTGTGCAACAGCCAAATTTAGTGTAAATGTTAGATTGTACTCTAATTATGAGAATTGTTCCACTTCTATTAAATGTTTTGTTTTGCCAGGAATTACGAGTTTGATGCCTACCACATCTATTAATACAAATGGATGGAAATTTCCGAAGTTTGTTGCACTTGCGGACAGTAATTTCAATACACCTATTAATGTAGATATGCTAATTGGATTGGAATTATACTTAACATTTAATTAAAAAGGGTCAAATCAAGAAAAGTGAAAATTTTCCAGTTATTCAGGAAACAAGGTTGGGTTGGATAATTGCCAGAAGGTTACTGTGCTTCAGGACGAAAAATTTACTTGCTCAACATCGTTATTCGTCAATTCAGAAATTAGTGTTCAAAAACAATTGAAAAGATTTTGGGAATTAGAAGAAATTACCACTAAGCCTTGCAACAAAGAAGAAAGGGTGTCAGAGATTCAAGAACTTACTGAAAACTGTACATGGGGTCATGTTTATTCTGAAGAAAATCCTGCTGATATACTTTCTCGAGGTATGAATCCAAGTGAATTACAAAATAGTCAATTATGGTGGAAAGGTCCATTTTGGTTAAGCCAGCAAAATGAAAATTGGAATAAGAAGAACAATGAAGCAATAAATTTGGAATCATCTGATTGTTTATGTGAACTCTTTAATGAATCCACATCGCTTTAGTTGTGCATATAACTTTATCAGATTTATCCGACGTGTTTTCTTCTTCATCAAAAATGATAAAAGTGTTGTGTTATTGTATGAGATTCATTAATAATTTAAAAAATAGTCAGAATAAAATCACTTGTCAGAATGTTATATACATTCAAGAGAAAGAATCTATTTTAATGAAATGTATTATTCACACTCAAAATATTCACTTTCCAACTGAAATTAACGAATGGGTTACCAACTCATCTGTTTGATGAGTTTGTACCAAAGTTAGTAAATTATATTTGCTGCATCCATTCATAGACAAATATGGTTGTCTTAGAGTTGGGGAAAGATTGCAATTATCTGATTTGAATTTTGACAAAAAACATCCTATCATTCTTCCACCTAAATCTAATTTAACTAGGTTAATAATTGAAAACGAACATATGAGGCTTTTACATGCTGGGCCACAACTACTCCATTCCCAACTCCGCGAGAAGTATTGGATAATCAATGGTAAGAACATCATCAGATCAATTTTACACAAATGTCTAACTTGTTTTCATTTCAAGACCAAACAATCAGAACAGTTGATGGAACAGTTACCAAAACATTGTACTGAAATTAATCACCAAGCATCCACCAACTGTGGAGTTGTTTATGCAGGACCTTTATTAATACGTCAAGGTGGGCGGTGCTCAAAAATCAAGACAAAATGTTATGTTTCAGTATTTATTTGCCTATCTACTAAGACTATACATTTAGAATTGGTTAGTGATCTAACAACAAATGCATTTTTATCTGCATTAAGAAGATTTGTCTCGACAAGAGGATTGTATTCTAACATCTACAGGGATAATGGCGCAAATTTTGTCAGAGCCAATAACGTGCTTTATTCAGTGCATAAATTTTTAAATGATGAGTGTGTAAGGCAAAAAATAACAAATTTTTTGTCTGAAAAGAGAATTCGGTGGCACTTTATCCCACCAAATTCACCTCATTTTCGAGGCCTATGGGAGGCCGCAGTGAAATCAATGAAGTATCGTCTAAGACGTGTTGTAGGAAACTCAACTTTTACCTTTGAGGAACTTAGTACTATATTAATTCAGATTGAAGTTTGCCCTAATTCTTGCCCTCTGTGTGCAGTATCTTCTGATTCCTCTGTCCACAACCCCTGACCCCAGGCCATTTCCTAATTGGTGGTCCTTACTTCCTTGCCTGATCCTAATGTAACAAACATACCTTTAAACAGGCTTAACAGATGGCAATTAATTCAGCGATGCATTCAAAACATCTGGCACTGATGGTCTGCAGATTACATTTCTCAACTTCAACAATGTTCCAAATGGAAGATTGAGCAATCCTCACTTTAACCTGGAGTTTTAGTTTTATTAAAGAAAGACAACATGCCTCCTCTTCAACGGAAATTAGATGTTATAGAGAAGGTGCATCCCCTGACCATACAGGGGATGCATTTTTATTTTTTTTGTTATTGTGTATTTTATTATTTTTTAATTTAGGTATTATGAACTTTAAGAAATCATACTGATTTCTGGTGGGCGGTATGTTGAGACAGTGCTGCTCTCTACCAATTGTGGGTAGTTAAACAGTATCAATATATAGTTAGTGCGCACCGAGCAGCCATACAATACAGCTGAGTCGCCAATATGTTCTATAATTATTATTTTTGTATAGTTTTATTGTATTATTCATTAACTGGTATTGAATTAAAATTAGTTTATACGAATCATGTGTCTATTCTTTTAGTCCATTAATTACACATACAACACACTCCATTCTCATTCAGTGAGTTGTCACATGCACTTACGAACTCACATGACACCTCCCCTGGACTTGATAACATTCGTTAGAGCATGTTATCACATCTTCCTAATTTGGCACTACAATACCTATTAAATATCTACAATAACTTATTCTCCTCCCAAGTTTTCCCTTCAGTTTGGTCAGAAGCCATTGTCGTACCAGTACTTAAACCTGGCAAAGAGAAAACAAGCCCATCAAGCTATTGCCCCATTTCCTTGATAAGCATATTATGCAAAATAATAGAGAGAATGGTGAACCGCAGGCTTACATGGTACTTGGAGAGACATGGCCTTTTATCTCCAGAACAGTGCGGTCTCCAACGAGGACAGTCTTCCGTTGACCATTTAGTGTCATTGGAAACAGCTATCCAAAACATTTTCCTTCTTTGCCAGCACCTCGTGGCTATATTTTTTGATATTAGAAAAGCATATGATACAGTCTGGTGAGGTGGTATACTTAACACGCTTAAAAAATGGGGAATCAAGGCCTATATGCTTACATTTATTAGGGGATTCTTAAATGACCGAACATTCCATGTAAGGGTTAGAGATTCTCTATCTGGTAGCGTCATCTTGGAGAATCTAGTGCCTCAAGGAAGTGTCTTAAGTGCTACCTTATTTTCTATAGCCATCAACAACATTACTAAATGTGTACAACCACCAGTTTCATGTTCATTATTCGTTAATTATTTTGCTGTATATATTACGTCCCATTCAACAGCCACAGCAGAAAGATTACTACAGAACACAACATCTCGCCTTGAAGCTTGGTCCAAGGTTACCGACTCCACCTTGTGTAGTCTTTTCTCGACTGCGAGACTCTTCTATTCCACAAATATTTCTCTATGAAGAGCCGATTGCTGTTTCTCCTGACATTAGGTTTCTAGGTTTAGTTTTTGATTGCCATCTTACATGGGTCAATCGCATCAAACAATTAAAAACGAAATGTTCTAAACTGCTAGATATGCTATGAGTTCTTAGCAATACAAATTGGGCTGCTGATCTGTGAAGTATGTATGATATGCTTTTATTATTCTTTAGTTCGCGTTCCCGTTTAAATTACAGTTGTATCGCCTACTCTTCAGTGCGTCATACTGTACTTAAAATGTTAGATGCTGTACATCATTCTTTCCTTCGGCTTGCCACAGGCGCCTTTAAATCAAGCCCTGTTGTAAAGTTTCTTCTTGATTGCAGTCAACCATCACTTTGGGACAGACGGGATCAACTTTTAGTATCCTAATTTGTTCATTTCAAAGGACAGTCAAATCACCCTGCACTTAACTCTTGTTCTTGGGAGCCCTAATTTAGGCAAATATGAAAACCATCCACATTGTACTGCTCCTGTAGGTGTCCATACCTATCGTCTACTACACCTTATAAATGTTGGCACCCCTTCCATTTTTCCAGCATATCTGTGCTCATATCTTCCATGGAAAATCAACCTTCTAAATTTCATATTTGACCTAACGACTTACAATAAACAATCAACGCGCCCCTATTGTCTTCCAGCAAATGTTTCAACATATCCTGTCCAAGACAAACACAGATGCAATATTATACACTGATGAATCGAAGCAAAATGATACCGTTGATCGCACATTTTTTGTTAATGATACAACATATATGTTTGGCCTATCTGGTATCACAAGTGTATTTACTGCTGAACTATATGCCATAAACAAGTCTCTTAATATCATTAATCCTACGTACTTCAATATCCTTATTTGTAGTGACTTGTACAGTGCTCTCCAAGCCCTGGAAAACTTTTATTCCAGACATCCTATCATCATAGAAATATATAATGCAATCGCAGAGTTGAACCATTTCAACACACAAAGTGAGTTTTTGCTGGATCTCTAGCCTTGTGGGGATTCTGGGAAATGAACGTGCAAATTCCACAGCTAAGGATGCATGTAATAGCCATCTTTCATTACACGTGCAATGAAAGACATGCAACTCATGAAAGACTTTCATTTCATGCGACTTTATTAATCACATATAACTCACTCTTTGTGCAGTGGCAAGGCTATTGGACAGCCACAGTTTGTAATAAACTTTAACATATTAAATATACTGTGTTGCTGTGGGACTCCTATTCGCCGTGAGGAAGTGGTCCTTTGTTGATTGCGGATAGGACATATGAGATCCAGTCATGGGTACCTGATGTCAGGAGAGAATGCACCACTGTGCGTAAAATGCGACTGCCACTTAACTGTATGTCATATCTTGATAGACTGCATATGTTATGCGGCCTTACATCTCAAATTTAAATTACCAGAAAACATTCATCATAACCTAGGAAATGACAAGAATGATGTGGACCGGGTTCTCCTATTCCTATTACGTGCAAGTGTTTTTAACAGAATTTAAGTTATATATGTATTTTTTTATAATCCATTAAGGGACCTTTTACACCCCTTACAGATTTTTTAACAATGTTTTATATTTTAGTTTTAATTTTATTTCATTTTATGTTTTAGATTGTGACTGTGATATTAGTTCTAAAATTTACCTGTATTAGTTTTAAGTTTTAGATAGTTTTCACCTGTGATATTAGCTTTATTCTTAGTTATAATTTTAATTTTAATTTAGTTTTAGTTCTCTGTGATATTAGTTGTAAATCCTAAATGCAAATTGATTTTATGTTTATATTTTATTTATATGTATATATATATATATATATATTTTTTTTTATTATTTTTTTACTTGAGCTTTAGTTAGTTGAAATTCACAAGGGGATTTGCCGGTTTTGATAGGTGAGAATGACATATATTTCATATTATCTAGGTAGAGCGTAAAAATATGGCTTTCAAACCAAGATTTTACCATAAGTAATCCATGGATAATGCTCTTATGTACTTCATCCCATGTCTCGCCTGAAAAAATCAAAGCTGTAACACGTAAGCGTAAAATAATATGGTACTGTTAGGAAGTTTCAGTTTTAAAAGATCGTTGACATATATTAGAAAAAGTATCAGTAAGAGAACAGTACCTTGCGGTAGTCTGAAGTTTGAGGATTTTCTGATCGCTGACATTATTTAAAGTCAGAATTTGAGCTCTATCCTTAAGGTAGATTTCAAACAGTTCTTTTAACGGTCCTAGTAAACCATAGTTATTTAGTTTATTTATTAAAATTTTGTCAGGAATTGTGTCAAACGCCGTAGCTAAATCCAGGAATATTGCTACAATCTTATTATTTCTATTAAAACTGTTATTAATGTAAAACTGCATCTTTTCTTGATTTTCCAGATTGAAAACCGTACTAATTTTTATGAATAAAATTATTTTTATCAAGAAACTTTATTGTTCAGTTTTTTAATATTTTTAAAATTATTTTGGAAAAGTTACTTAACAGAATTACAAATCTGTAACTTGCGGGTTGTTTTTATCTTCCGATTTATGTATTGTGATTATTTTGGCTTTTTTAAATTTAGTAGGGAAATATCCTTCAATGAAACATCTATTATTATGTGTTCAAGTGGTTTTACTATGTCATTACTGATTTCTTTTATGCAAAGAAGCATTAAAGCTAACAATTCCAGATGAAGAGTTATTTTTTAAATTTTTTATTACATTTAATAATCAGTAATATTTGTTGGGTTAAGAAACAGGCTATTAATAGAGGATGGGAATAACGAAAGAGGCAGATTTAAGTTATTTATATTTTTTAGTATCGCATTTGCATAACTTTCTCCTACATTTGTAAAGTATTTATTTCATTTCTTAGGTTCAATTTTCGGTTGCATAATTTCTTATTTCATTAATACATTCCCATGTTTTCTTGATATTATTTTTATTTAGTTGGAACTTATTATTAAAATAATCATTTCTTGCTTTCTTTATTATATTTTTTAATGTATTCCTATATTTCTTATACTAATCTTTTAGTTTTGTATTAAAAGATTGTTTTAATAATTTATAGTGCATTTTATCTTTTTTTTTCATAGCAGCTGCTGTGCTTGGAATGATACATTGTTTTATTGGTTTAATATTATGTGATATTTTAATAATCTGTTAATGATTATTTAAGTAGTCAGTAAGTTTATTAATAAAATTTGTTACTAATGTATTTATTATGTCAGTGTTATTATTGCATCCATCATTCCAGTTTTTTTTATCTAAGCTAGATTTAAGTTCATCATAATTTATTTTATCAATAATATTATTGGTTGTTGTCTTATCTTTTACAAAGTTTGTAAGTTTCATATGAAAAGAAGTTCAGTAATAGTCAATGATAACAGTCTTCAGGATCACCCCTATCACATCACTCTGCCCAATGGAACCACTCTTAAAGAAAATATGGTCTATGGAGCAAGTCGATTGTATTTTGCCATCGAGACTGTTTTGTAATTGTGTAGGTTTGTTTATATATGATTTAAAATCATAGAGTTGCATAATACAAAGAAATTCATTTATCAGGTTATTATGAAGAACATTCAAATTTATATCCGCTATTAAAATTACATTGTCATCCACTTTATTTTCTGTAGATAAGGGTTTTAATCAACTCTTTTCCTTTTCACTAGGGTATAACAGGGTAGGCCCAACTAGCTTTCCTTTACTGAATTATCCTGATTAAGCTTCTGTTTTTGTTCAATAACTTTAATTACTGTTTCAATTTTTACTTTGTCTGTACATACACTTTAACACTTTAAATGCCTCCAGCTTTTTTTTTTTTTTTTTTTCTTAGTGTCCATGTTTCACATTCTTACAGGATAAGCACTTTATTAGATTATTTTAAGTCTAACATTATCTTGCTTTGTAATAACTATTTCTTTCTGTTAAATGTTTCCATGGCCATTTTTGTTCTTGTTTTTATTATTTTAATCTGATTTTATCATTGACTTATTGTCTCTTATTCTCATTACTTTTGTTTTTGTATCTTTTTTCTTACAAAATTCTGTCATAACATCTTCTAATTTTAAAATCATTGATTGAATGTCCTGGGCCTCGTTTTATAAAAGTAAACCCATGTTGACTACAAGCTTCATACATTTTTTTTTTTGCAGTACTAGTACCTTCATCTTCTAGGAAAGAGATATTTTAAATATCAGAATGATTTTTGAATAAATATTATTAGACTACAACTATCCCAATCCAATATCTATTTGTGATATTAAAGTCAAATAAAATATGTCCTTAGATATGTACATGAGTAATTTTTCATTTAAAGAATGTTAACTGAAGTTATTTGAAAAAAAAATTACTTTAGAACTACTACAGCAACTTTCTCTACAAAATAAAGAAGCAAAAAATCATCAAAAATGGTATGTTTATTAATAAATAAGTACAACCAAATTTAGAATCATTCAGGATCTATCAATTAAAAGATTTTTTAAATTTCAAGGTCTGTTTAAAGGTAAAATTAATGACTTTATTTAGTTTGCAAAACAGAATTATGTTATACAGAAAAATCCATTACATTTTTATCGGTAATTTATGTATGAAATTCAAGTTTATATGTTTTATTTTGAAGTATTATAAATTTTTTCTTCTTCTGAATTTTGCAGTAATATTTGATCCGGCCACTTTTTATGGTCATCATGAATATGATCTTGCAATAGCAGGTATGTTTGGTGGCTTCAGCAAAAGTTTTTATGATGCCTATCATAAACGAATTCCAAAAGCTCCTGGATTTGAAGCTAGACATAAATTATATACATTGTTTCATTATCTTAATCACTGGTAAGATGCTCTTTTGTTTTTTCTTTTTTATAAAGTATTTTAATCATTACCATTGCTAATTTTAGTTTTATTTATTGTCTGCTGAATGCCATAACCATATGATTCTAGATGACTTCTTGACAATATATAATTACTATAAAAAAAATGGCACATTTGTTCTTAACAGTAACTGTGTTCCCGTGCTAGGCTTGAATTATATTTATGCGTTATATAGAGTTATTGGTCAGATTTTTGTTATTTATTTACATTAATGTTCAATATTGTTAGTACAGTTTTAAATATGTGTATAATTATTTTTGTAATCATTAGCCAATAAAATTCAGCTAACATTCTTTTAGATATGAAAGCTGCAATAGTGTTTTTTTTTTTTGAAAGGACAAATCATTATTAATTGTCAGTATACTTATAATACTTATATACTTAAATTGATTACTATAAAAGTTACACTGCAATTTAAATATATATACAAAGGATACTAGGAAAGTTTTAACAATAAAACTTTATTTTTTATAATTTTTCAAAATAATTTTCATTACACAGTATACACTTCTCCATCCTTCGAAGCCTTGTCATGTTTTGTCAGAAGTCTGAGCACACTTATTGTTTCAAGCCCTTAGTAGGTCGTCATCATTCATAAAATGCCTCTCTTTCAGTTTGTCTTTCATCTGGAGGAACAGTACAAAGTCACATGAAGCTAGATCATGATTATAGGAAGAGTGCTCTATCGATTTTATTCCAGTACTGGCCAAATACTATGAGCAAACTTTGTAGCATTATCATGGTGAAGAAACCATGTTTCTGGACTTGAGTTTGGGCACAGCTTCTTGAGAGCTTTTAAAACTTTCGGCAGGCATTCCTTGGTCTACCACTTTTCTGTAACTTGTCTTCTGAGTGTTCTTCACAACTCGCTCTAAAACTCCTCTCACATTAAAAAATATGGCCACTTATCTTTTCTTCAGTGATCTCAAACAGCCATGGAAATCTCCTCATCTTCAAACACCCGCACTTTATTCTGAGCATCAGTTTGGGACATCATAATAGTACACTCAAGTGTCGTCACTTGTCACAACACTGTTCACATAAGGAGATCTCTTGTTTTCAAACTTTTATGGCACTATGAAACACAACATGCCGTCTGATTTTCCGTCAAATTATGCGGCACTCAAAGAGGAGAACAAAGCTTTCTAACTTTCTAAGATAATCTTATTGTGTAGCGTGGACTGCTCTGGTGCATTAATGCCCAAGGATACTTGTATTTGGGAGTAGGTCACTCGCCTTTCTCAATCATTTTTTGTGATGCAGCTACAATTTCCCTCAGTTGCAGATGAAGACAGTTGACCTGACCTACATCTGATAGTTTTAGTATATCCATAGAGCAGCTTCCTATAAATGATCAAATTAGATTCCAAAAAAATAAAATTTACTTGCCATGATTGATTTGTTTAATTCTTTCTTGGCAAATAATATTTGGGTATGGAAATTAACTAGCTATCATTTGTTTACAGAAAGTACATCCACGGAATGCGTTACAGCCATTATTTGAAGGTTAGGATTAAATGTACAGTTTCCTTAAATGCAATAAAATACTCTTTTAAAAAGTATTTATTTTGTGTAGAAATAAGAAAAGATTGATTATTTATTAACTTGATAATGGCAGTGGAATTATTTTCAAAAGCACTACTTACTGACAGAGGTATTATTGTAAATAAGTTATTGTATAACAACTCAACAACTGTAAACAAATAATTATTTTATCATGAAGTTAAAAAGCGCAAACGTGAATATAGCGTGTCACAAGGAAACAAGAAATTTTGAAATAACTCTCACAAAAGTAAAAAAAAAAATGAATTTACAAGATTTATTGTTGAAAAAAAAAAAGTAAATTACATGCTTTTATGTGTCCTAACACAAAAAAATTTCAATTTCTAAAATCCATGTCCATAAGATGATGGCCTTTTGAACATATGCGTTCCTGGAAGCAAATGCTGAGATTTTGCATGGTTTCAGTTCCTTTACAACTTGAATTTTGTAAGGGTGAAACTTCAGATCATTGTGAAATACTTGATGGACAGTTGTTCAGTTTAGGTTTAGTGCTGCTGCATGTTGTATTTTCTTGCCGATCGTTGTGGGCTCCTTCTGAGAAGCTTGAACTGCTTTAAAGTTTTCTGGAGTTCATTGGGTTCATTGACCTGCTGGTAATTTCTTTTCAGAGTTGAACCCGTTTCCTTGAAATTGTCAACCTATCTTGTGATGGTGTGGCATGATGGAAAGTGACCATGACATCCTAAATTATAATGATGTCAGAATTTCTGTTGAACAGCAGTCACATTGGCACCATTCTAATAAAATGCCTTCATGACAAATGCACATTGTGCATCAACCCACTGATTATTAAATGGCAGGTAGTTGTGCATGGAAGGATGCCACTCCCATTTTTTTTCCTAACTTTTTTTAATTCTTTAACACTTTGAGGGTTGGCATCCCACAGGCCTATCCTTTGCAATTTTCTTTCCACTACATACAGAGCTGTAGTACACTATACACATACATTTATCAAGAACACTACACAAATTAGAACATGTACTCCTACATAACTACTTAACATTCTATTATATTTCTTCTTACACCTACACTCTGTGGTGTTATGACAACTTATGAAACACATAACTGTAACCCAAGGTGGAAACTATTTTGGTGATGGGTGGATGGCTCTATTATGTAATGAGTCTCAAACGATGTTCTCTGGACACCTGGACAAACCCAGTTGTGTCCAGCTCCAATATCCATAGGCTTTGCTGTAGTGGTCTTTTATATCACTGATACTCATGGGAACCACATGGCAGTCCCTAATAAAAATCTTTTAATAGTTGTTGGTCCACTAGAAAGACTAAAAAAAAATGGAGGTTTGAAATTACATCGACCAATGTTGTCAGATGACAATGTTTTAGTGAAAAAGAGACTGAACTTAAAATACATAATATAAGATTTCTTATTGTAAAATACAAGAAAGAGGTAAATCTTTCTCGAAGGTTTCTCCCTTTTTAATAAATAAGTGCATAGTGACAGCTTGTGGCTCACCCAGATCAATAGAAAAGCTCTGGAGTAGCGCCCTGTTGATTTGAGATGAATAATGATGAACAGAACTGAAAACGCATAGCCCTTTGGTATGTAGAGAAAGAAGAAGTGGTAGTGGGAGCCACATTACACACTAAACTCTAGCAAGGGAGTGGTCGTCTGTCATGACTTGGCTGATATTGAATGACCAGAAATATCAGAAGAGCTGTCACTGCAGTCTGTGACTTCTGTGCAGAAATCATGAAGAAGGAGAATAGTGTTGCCAACATTCCCACTTTCTTTGCCAACCAACTATACCTGAGGAAACAAGAGTTAGCTACCTTTCCGTCCATGTGAGACCACACATACCTAACCTGAGATGCTGCTTTCAGTGTCAAGGTTTTGGAGACAACAAAATTAGTTGCACCAAGGAACAAGTTTGTGCATGTTGTAGCCATACAAGACATGATGATACCACATTGGCATAGAAATTGAAAAGTGTACAAAATGTAAGGGTTCATATTTGGCAAGATCTTGAGAGTGCCCTGTTAATGAAGAAGAACAGGCTATATTGAGTGTGTGTATTGAGCAATAAGTATCCTTTCCTAAGGCTCAGGAATATAAGAAATCCCTCAGCTTGAGGAATCCAGTTGAACCCAATGTTAGTTTTGTACAAGCTCTCTCCAACAAAGTACAGAAAGAGAATGAGTGCGTATCATGCAAGGAACTGACCAAACTGGTGCAAACTTTTATCAGACCAGATAAAATCTCTCATTTCTGGTATTGCAGCATTGAGTACTGGCAGGAAGAGAGATAGTTTTGGTGGAAAGACTGACAATGGTGCACCGAAAACCAATACAGTTACTACACCACCAAATAAAACTTCCACTGCACCAGCAACGCAGCAAATAACTAAGATTCCACTGCAGGTATCAACAAAAAATCAGCGCATGGTTGGCATCTTGAGGACATGGAGGCAGAAAGGTGCTCGAAGATGCTAAACACTTCCTAAAAGTCTTAAACACAAAAAAGTAAAATCAGATGGTGTTTGGCAAATAATCTGCACATAGTTGTATATGACAGGAATGAAGTATTCATAATTACAAATATTATTCATTGGAACGTTTGCAGTCTGTTCTCATCGTGAGGATGTAGAAATCCTAATAAAGGAAGAAAATCCTTTATTGCTGGGTCTGCAGGAGACTCATTTCCATCCCCAGGATAATGTATCCTTTTGCAGGTACGTCTGCAAAAGATGTGACTATCAAACTGAAGGCAGAGGACGTGAGGGTGTAGATTTTTCCTAGCTTTTTTAAAATTCTGATATCAGGGAGGATCTATCCAATCTGTTTTCCCAAATTCCTACACCCTATCTAATAACTGGCGATTTCAACCCCCATCACCATTCTTGGGGCTCATCATCATGTTCTCCCCAAGGTAGTGTAGTTGATCAACTGAGGCAGATCTTTGGTTACTGAATGATGGATCATACACACTTGTCATTTTCATGCATCGATCTATCCTTATGTTCAGCAACCTTGCTTGCATGACTTGCCTGGTTTCCAAAAACTTCTTTAGAAGCATCCACGGATGGTTGTAATTTCAGTTGGTAGTTGTGATTTTCCTTTGTAGTTAGCCACGCAGCTGGGTAGTTCAGAAAGCAGACTGGATGGAGTACAGGGAGTACTTTGGCTGGTATGACAAGAATGGCAGCACAATCCACTGACTTGCCAAATTTACATACCAGATTCTTGATAGCGCAAATGACTTCATCCCTTTAACATCTGGAAAACCAAAGCAGCCTGCTGTTCCTTGGTGGAATAAAGAGTGCAGGCACTTCTTTTAGAGATTGGCACAGGTTTTATGAAATTTCAGTTGAAGACCTATGACTGAATTGCTCTGCCCCTTCCACAATACAAGAGCTATTTACTTTTTAGTGTTTAGGTGTGCTAAACAGAATTCTTGGCCAAATACATTGAATCCATTTCTAAAACACCATCATCAGTTGTATAGAGAAAGGTTCTAACATGTGTGGAGTGGTACAGCCACCACACCAGATAGGACTGCAGAAACCTTATTACCATGTCAGTTGATGTAGCAACCACATTTGGAAAGTCATTTAGGTAGTTTCATGTATATCATTATATTTCCCAGAGTTTGCGAGATATAAGTTGCAGATAGAAAATATGCCGTTGGTGCTAGTAGAGAGGCAAAATGAATTAAACATTCCATTTTCTTACAGTGAGCTAAGATATGCCTTGAATAATTCTCGTGACAATTCCCTTGAAATGATAATATTAGGCTCAGTATGTTATCATCCCTCCCAGATAGTGCATTACGACATCTTTTGTGTATCTATAACAAAAATTTCTCTGACCAGATATTGTCAGATTCTTAGTCAGAGGCACTGGTTATCGCCATACTGAAACCTGGTTAGGATAAATCATGCCCAACAAGTTATCATCCTATCTACTTGATTAGTAACTTGTGCAAGGTGTTGAAATCAATGGTAAACTGTTTTCTAGTGTGCTACCTTTAGAGAAACTTCTTCATTGTCCCAAAACAGTGTGGTTTTCGCCAGGGCAGATCATCTGTTGATTACATAGTTTCCCTCGAAACTACTTCATCAACATCTGTTTGCTATATTTCTCGACTTGCAAAAGGCATACGACATCGCATGGAGGACAGAATTCCTAAATACACATAACAAATGAGGTGTAAAAGGTATGGGTGGCTCACACAAAGGCATTACCTGCCATTTAATAATCATGGACCAGTGGGTTGGTGCACAATGTGCATTTGCCATGAAGGCATTTTATTAGAATGGTGCCAATGTGACTGCTGTTCAACAGAAATTCTGACATCATTATGATTTAGGATGTCATGTTCACTTTCCATCATGCCACACCACCACAAAATAGGTTGACAATTTCAGCCGGCCTCCGTGGCCGAGTGGTAGCATCTCGGCCTTTTATCCAAAGGTCCCATGTTCAAATCCCAGTCAGGCATTTTCACACACGTTACAATTCATTCATTTCATCCATCTGAAGATATACTTAATTGTGGTTTTGGAGGTAAAACAAAAAAAAAAATTGACAATTTCAACGAAACAGGTTCAACTCTAAAAAGAATCACCAGCAGGTCAACGAACCTAATGAATCCCAGAAAATCTTAAAGCAGTTCAAGCCTCAATCAGAAGGAGCCTACAATATTCGGCAAGAAAACAACATGAAGCAGCACTGAACCTAAACTGAACAACTGTCCATCAAATATTTCACAGTGATCTAAAGTTTCACCCTTACAAAATTCAAGTTGTAAAGGAACTGAAACCATGCAAAATCTCAGCATTTGCTTCTAGGAATGCATACATTCGTTGTGGACGTAGTTTGTTGTGGGTGTGGGTTCACCCAGATCAATAAAAAAGCTCTGGAGTAGCACCTTGTTGATTTGAGGTGAATAATGATGAACAGAACTTAGCCCTTTGGTACAAAGAGAAAGAAGAAGTGCTAGTGGGAACCACATTACACATTAAACTCTAGCAAGGGAGCAATCTTCTGTCATGACTAGACAGAAGACCATCTCCTCTCATTCATCAGAGTTAGTCTGTCCTTCCGAGTTCCAAGTTGGAAAGACACATCTGAAAGTTTCATACTAGAAAACAGAGTTTTCTCAGGGAAGTGTCCTAAGAAGTATTACTTTATTTGCCATAGCCATAAGTAGAATAACAAAACTGTGGGCAAAAACCGGTTATGTGTTTTTTATTTGTAGATGATTTTTCAATTTACACAGCATCTATAATGTTAGCTACAGGTGAAAGGCTGCTAAAAAACACAATAACCCACTTTGAATCATATTGTAAATCTACTGGATTCATGTCCTTTTTAAGTTGAGGTAACATGTTGACTCTTAACTGTATTTACATGGTGAACCAGTTGAAGCATGCACTCAAGTTAGATTTCTAATATATCATTTGACTAACAACTGGGTAACAAATTTGAAGGAGCATAAAATGTCTAAAAATGTTGAAATGCTGAGGGTTCTTTTTAATACCCATTAAGGAGCCCAGCCGTGCATGGATATTGCGTTTTGTCGTAGAATGGCTTTGATGGCACGTTGCTTTTTAAAACCTTGTGTTAGTCCTGAAAAGGACTGTTTTTGTTGCCAAATGGCTTCGGCGGCTCATAAGTTAAAACCTTGTGATAGCCCTGAGAAGGACTGTTTGAGGTTTCTGGAATGGTGGCCCTTAAAAGGGCCGATTTTGCATTAGCTCAAACTGTTTTGGCTGTAGTCGGGGAGTTGCGGCTCGTCCATTGAAATCGCACTGTGCTTCCCCTCAGTGGCAGTTGGATTCTCACTGCAGCATGGCAGTAGTGGCCCCCAGACTCCCACTGTGTCGGTCGGCATCGGTCCTCTTTTGCCGGTACGGTCGAGGCAGTTCTCCCTGAGCAATCCCACGCTGGGCCAGCTCCTGTAACTGAGTCCGCCAGGGCGATGGAAGCCCGGCAAGTTGGAGCGGGAAGGTAGAGTCCGCATCCAGCAGCTCCCTCCGGCAGGGATGCTGAGGCGAGGGAACTTCTTCTGTCTTCTTCCATCTTCTTCTTCTTCTTGGTCTTCTCCAGGCGGTGGTCAAAATTGAAAATTCACACCAGTGAATTCCTTCCTTTATTAGAGCCTGTACTGGTGGTGCCACTATGATGGGGGATCTGTGGTGATCAGCTAGCTATGTGGTGGGAGTGCCGCCTGTGTATGCGCATACAAATACTGCACTCCCTCTGACATCTGAGCTACTACCGTGTTGCATCTGCCAGAGTTAGTCAGTTTGTAACAGTTTCTACCAAACTGTAGTCTGTTCCCACTTCGACTATGTCTGTTATCTTATTTGTCAGTGTGGGCCATCATACTAAAGTTGTTTGAGATGCAGTCCATCATTTGTTCTCTGTCTGGTGCTCTTTGCTCAAGCCCCATGGTAAATCTGCTGGCTGGCAGTGATGAGCCATCTCTTTATAATAGACGGAAACAGATGATATGCTCTTACGTTGTTTACATTAAAGCATAACCAACTCACCCAACCTTGGATGTGGTATTCTTGACCCAGCATGTTAAGCAATATCAGGAACAGCTGAGATCTACTGCTCTGCTAGGCATCAGAACTCTGTGCTTTTTCTCAGCTCTAAGTATGCAGTTGCTGCCTCCAGTCCTTACTGTTGCTCCATGTTATTACCCTCCTTGGCAGCCCTCTCACGTTAATTACTGCTTTGATCTTTGTCAGTATAATAAAAAGAACACAAATCCGGTTATCTTACAAAACTAATTTTATAATATAAATAGTGTGGTAACTGATGTTATCAGTTTATACAGACGGCTCTAGAAACATTAATTCTGTTGGTTGTTGCTTTGTTGTTAATAGTTTGGCCTTCATGCATGTATGTATTAAGGCCAACAGAACATACATGTTGGACCTTCCCAACATCACCAGTATTTTCGTTGCGGAGCTCTTTGCCATTAAGAGGGCAAATTATATATAATTGTCCCAGAATATTGACATGCTCTTGTTTGCTCTTATTCCATGATTGCCCTGTAGGTGATTAATGATGTTTATTCTAGATATCCTATTGTCTGTGAGATTCATTGTGTCATTTCACAAATGACCTGACGTAATACAAATGTGAGCTTTTACTGGATCCCCAGTCATATAGTAGTTTCAGGCATATAGTAGTAGGTAGAGCAGCAAAGGAGGCTTGTTTTCAGCCTCCTTTTATCAGTTGCGTTGCTATTAACAATCTTCTGTTTTTTGAAGAGGATGGTTCATGATGAGTGGCATAGTGAATGGATGCTACTGTGAACAACAAACCTCCCCCAATTAAGAACAGTTTCACCGTGGAGCTCTTCGTGCAGAATTAACCATCGAGAGAAGGTTATTATCTGCCATTTGCAAATAGAGCACACTAGGTTCAACCATGGATATCTGATGACTCAAATAGATGCACCAGGTTTGTGCTTGCTGCGACTGCCAACTGACAGTGCAACACATCCTCGTTGATTGTATCTGTTATGTGGCATTACATCACAAGTTTAAGCTGGGAGCTAACATTCTATCTATTCTAGGGGATGATGAAACACAGTTATCTTGTGTTTTACAATTCCTTAGGGCTGTCTGTTTATATTCAAATATTTGAATTACTGTGTTTCAGCTATTTATGCCATTTGCTATAATTTTATTATCTTATCAGATATATCTTTGTGTTTTTATTTTGATTTTAACGTACACTACAGGTTTTTTTTTAATTTTAAGATTTATATTAATTGTTCTTAAAGATATTTTGGCTTTTAATTAATTTTTATTTGTGAATTTTTTATATTTAGTTTTTTAAAACGCATACGTCCATTCAGGTGATTATAATGTCAAAGCGTTTTTCATCCAGAAGAAAGAAATTCCCACCTTCCTACCAGCTCCTCACACGCCCCCACCACCACTTTCAAAATTTCATAGAATGACTATCAGGGAATCGTCTGGAAACACCAGGATTGTAACAATCTTGGCTCTGTTGGATATAGCAGAGTCCATGTTCCAAAAAATTTTGAGTCAAAATAGAGTGGATCTCTGGTAAGGTGATACCGGGTGAAGACACAGATAGGTGCTACTGCTGTTGGGCTTTCGGCCACAGTGCATCAAAATGTGAGGGGTCAGATAGGACCAGAACATGCTTTGCTTGTGGAAAAGTTGATCACTTCAAAGCAGATTGTCAAGAAAAATAATCATTATTTGATCTGACATCGCAGATGATGTCGCAATTAAAGATACCAACAACAGAATCACATGGAGCTTTTTCCATAGAGATCAAGGACTAGTTGCTATAGAGGTCACTGATGTTGTAATAGGCATTTACATCACACCTAGCTGTGATTTGAGAGATTACTCAGACAAGATAGATGAGATTCAAGCCCTGATCATGCAAACTAACAAAAGAATGCTAATACTTCAACTGTAAGACAGTTCTGGCAGGCAGCAATTACACAAACAGAAGGGGTGATATTCTCACAGAGTTCGTGCAGAGATGCCATGTTCAACTGTCTACATCTACATATTCTGTGAGAGGACACACCTCTGTCCTAGGCTTAGCCATAGTCGACAACAAATGACTAGATAACCAACTAAAGTGGATGATGAGACAGCCAGCGACCATCTTGTTGCACTCTTGATGATTGAAGATCCTCATAATAGACCTAGAATCAAGAGTACCCCACCCAGAATGACCCAATACCAAATTGATTTACTTGTCATTAGGGTCACTGACAGATTTGCTATTGGCATTAGAATAACACTAGAGAGACCAAAAGAGATTGTAAAGGATGAGATTGCCAGAGTTACGAGGAGAAGAGTTTTCAGAAAACCTGCCTATTGGTCGCCAAGGATAATAACTCTCAGAACTGACCTACAAATAAAAAGAAGGAAAGCACAGAGGTTGTGCTGAGGCTATGGAGGCAATGCATTAATATAGAACAGCTAGAAAAATCCTCAATTACGAGATTAATAATGCTAAGAAGGGCAAATGGATAAGCCTGTGAGCTGAAATTTACGAAGATCCTTGAGGACAGGCCTTTAAAATTGTCATGAAGCGGCTAGGCAGATGACTCCCAGTTCTCACAGAGGGTATAGCTAGAAATACTCTGGGCAGGCTCTTCCTCTGTCGAGAGGTTCTGATTGAAGATCCTGTTGACTTCCATTCTAGAAGCTTCACCTTAGAGGAGATAACTAGTGCAATAAATAGTCTGAGGAACACAAGTAGTCCCAGTCCAGATGCCATTCCTATAGCTGTAATTAAACAACTTTTAAGAAATATGTCTGAAGAGATGCCGGACATGATAAATTTCCAACTTGAGAACGGTACATTTCCAGATTAGATTAGTATTCATCCATGAAGGGATTGCTGAAAATATGGAGGCCAGTTACAGACCTCTATGTTTATTAAATATCATCGCTAAAACAATAGAGAGAGTGTTGGTGGTTAAAATAACTGAAGAACTCAGTGCCAATGATGGTGTTCATTGAAATCAAAATGATTTTAGCAAAGGAAAATCGGCCATGCAAGCAATTGAATGTATAGTCAACTGGACTGATGAAGTCTTGCCATGGAACATGGTGGACCAGAGGTATTCCTGTATTTGTGCTACAAGACATTCAAAACACCTTTGGCTCTGTCCCATAGGACTTAGCGTTTGACTCACTTAAAAGAAGGGGAATGAGTGATTACCTATTAATGGAGATAAATCGGTACTTGAGTAATAGAATAGCACAGGTAGAAACAGTAGAGGGCAACTTGAACTATCAGCTGTTTAGAGAGGTACCTCAGGGATTTGAACTGGGCGCCCTCCTTTGGATTTTGTTTTATGACAATATTCTCAGGCTTCAGCCTCCCCAACTGATAACATCTGTTGCATATGCAGATGACCTAGCCATTATGATAGCAAGAAAGAATGAGATGGAAATCACAGATAATGGCAATTCATCTTTAGCTACAATATTGGCTTGGTTGGGAGCGCATGGTCTTACCCTATTGGCAAACTCTCTTGCCTTACTGGCAAAATGTAAATTATTAATAATAGCAGGCAGAAGGAAACTGAGCCCATTCAGATTGCATATTGGTGATCACCTAATTCATGAAGTAAACACAGTGAAATATCTGGGTGTAGTATTGGGCAAATCCAATTGATTCAGTACCTACGTCAGTTACGTGTGTGACAAATTTGCAAAGACCTTACAGGCATTAAATGGACCAATGTCGTCTCCATCAGCTCCAAGAACATCCTGCTGGAGAACAATTATATTTGTGGTTACAGCCACTCTACTCTATTCTTCCCCCATATGAAGCAGAACTTTCATGATCAAACGCAACTTGGCTCATTTGAGAAGCATTCACAAGAAGACACTGCTGGGAGTCGTGGCAGCTTTCCATATAGCCTCCTACGATGCTGTCTGTGTCTTAGCTGGAGTTCCTCCAATAGATTTATTAATCAAAGAAAGGAGACTCCAATACGATGGAAGTAGCAAATCTGATGCATGGAATCAAATGATTGGTTGGCATAATAGATGGTCAAGAGGAGTAACAGTATGTGGACAAAATATCCCTGACATTAACATATGGATCGGCTGGTCATATGATAAGGTTGGTTTTCACCTGTCTCAGGTCCTAAACTGGACATGGGAATTTTAACTCTTATTTATGCCAATTTGGAAAAAGAAATAATCAGACGTGTATGTATTATACAGTAGAGCATACTTGCTTCACCTCCCCCAGAGCTAAATACCTACTATTAAATTTAAATATACCTGCTATTAGGTATATTTCCGGATGTGACGAGTTGACACTAGATAAATTAGTCATATTTAACCTTGCAGAGTGTTAATTCTCCTCTTGAATGAGTTATGGGTTTGCAAGAGAAAAAATTCTGGGAGTGAAGACCATGACCCAGCCGAGGGGTCAATACTCCAGATTTTAATTTCTGGGCCCAGAAATCCTTGCCTCTGTCAGAGGCAAGGCAGGAAGTAAAAAATGAAGATCCTTGATCGGGAGGGCTGAGTTGCAATGTTGGACCTTACAGGCAAGGATGTGCCCCTGGGCTGAGCCAGTAGAATAACTTAAATGAAGGACCAGTCTGAGATGTAGAAAAAAAATTTTTTTGTAGTAATGTGATAGAATAAGAAAAACATAAGACGTAAGAAATTTACCACTTGGGTGTTACTAAAAGAGGTGCAATGAAACGTCAATTAAACATAAAAAATATTTGGAGAATCTTTACAAGGCTGATTTTTATTCATTGTAAAATTCAAAATTTTTTAATGAATGGAAGTAAACTGAAATATTACAGAAATACTTAATTACTTAAAATATTTCATAAAATTATTTCACCATGAAATGCAATCAAACAGAGTGTGAAAGTGTGAACCATACACACTACATCTTAACAAATATTGATATTTAATAAAATAATACCAAAAGTTGTTCTGTCATAAAAATCTTTCACTAAATTTATGGCACCACTTATGAAACAATCTTTATAATATGCATATGATACCACAACTAAAGAACATAGCAAGTCATACCAAGAGCTGAACTCATACTAAAGTAAACTTCATCATGTTGAATTAGTCATTACTCAACTCACTGACATGCCTATACATGTCTGGCTTGACATGAAATGACTTCATTTGATTGTTATGTAGCAAATTCAGGTCTACAGTACGCATCACAGTATAAATCAGATGTGAATAATCAAACATACAGATATACTAACTTATTTATATCGTTGGTCCCACAAATGATTGAACAAATAAATTTAAGGGGTTGTAACTTAAGGACGTTACATAATGGCTTGTTTCAGAATACATCTTCAGATTCAGCATATAAGATACTATATAGAACACTTACCCCTTTCAGTTACAAATTTTATGTTGACCAGTGTTATTTACATATTTAAATAAATAATTTTTCATTTTTAGATAAAATTCTCAAATAACCATGGTCTGTTAGATTAAAAGAGTTTCTGATGCATGCAAAAGTTAGCCTTCAACGTACTAAAAAACACCCTGCTTGAATTTTGAAAACCGGAAAATTGTTTGCATAGATATTATAACAGCACCGTTTGTTCCAGCTGATGGTGATGATCAGTCTAGCCTCCCACAAGATACTCGCATGCCTCACACACAGTACCCACAGGAAGCCCATTATTTAATTTTACTCGTACTTTGTAAATTTAATTCAATTATTTTTATAATATTTTCCATTTGAATCATTCAGTTCAAACCCAGCTCACAGTTTTTACCATTAATGGTAAAAAACTGAATTAATTCAGTTAGTTAAAGTTTGTGCCTTAACTGGCAAATTTCCATTACTACATACATTTTGTTTTTGAGATGAAATATATCAAAAAACCTTCTCAGTTATGTCAAGAAACATGGGTAAAAGTTGGGTTGCAATTGATCAAGTAGTTTTTTTATTTATCCTGAACAAAAAAAAACAAAACCCTCTTTCTCTTTATATAATAGTATAGATACTGTATTGGTCTGACGAGAAGTGAAGTGTAAGTTGTAGCAGGCAGGACTCGTTTTCATCACAACAGTCATATTACTAACCATATTAAAAACAATGACATCATCAAAATTTTGTTAACTAGGAATGAAAACAGTTCAGTACTAGCAGTTGGGTCCGTGTGTACACTTTGTTGATTGTGAATCCAACATTTAACTTTATTTCTCGATATAAAAAGAGAATATTTTTATGTGATTGCGTTGACTTCAATGTCCTCTAATATTAATTTACTATTAAATTTTACTTCTGTATCGTCATAGTTTACTTCTGATACCGTACTAACTTTGTTGCTAATTTAAGTGCAGTTGTTATCGGTTTCAATGGAACCACAAAGAAAAAGGGGAAAACCGTTAACAGGGAAGCTAGGGAGATTGTTAGAAAAGTGATAATTGAATGTGATGATGAGGCGAAAAATAATGAATTAAAATACTCGATAAAACAAAGTAACAAATCTGTTTCAAATTATATGGGCATTTCTAAATGGACAGTAACACAAATATGTAGAGAGTGTAAATGCTGGTGAAACTTCTCTTACTACACCTGTTAAAAATCATCCACATCCACCAACCAGAAAGTAATGTGTGACTCATTTGATAGGCAAGTAATAAGACAAGTGATCCATGATTTTTATGTAAATCAGAAAAAGTTCCAAACTTTAAAAAACTGTTACCAGATTTCATGAAAAAATTGAATTTCCATGGGAGGAACAATCATTGAGATAAGTAGTAAATGGGATTTAAATGGAAAAAATGTCAAAATCATAGAAAGGTTTTGATTGAAAGACAGCAGATTATCAACTGTAGGTTTAATTTCTTAACTGTTTGTAAGTTTAGGACTGAATCCCGGCCAATTATATACATCGATGAGTCGTGGATAGATGCTAATCTGACGTTTAAATAATTTGGCAGTCTGAATTAGAGCCCAGTGTACTTACCGATAAGAGTTCTTCTAACCATTTAATTGTTGTTCATGTGGGTTCAGAAGATGGTTTTATTGAAGGGGCCTTTCTTATTTATAAAGTTGATAGCGCATATGGTGACGTATCACGGACAAATGAATTTGGATAATTTTCATTTTGTTTACTGTTTGATATTAGTTTAGAAGATATAAATTTATTTGTTCCGGTTAGTTATATATCTGCTAGTAGCATTGTTATCGTTGACAATGCCCCCCATCACAGAAAACAACAAACCCCCCCCACAAAATTGTCGGTTAAAAAGCTTGGCTGCAAGAACAAGGAATATTGTGTTCGATGAACATGGGAAAATGTGAATTATATCAGCTGATAGAATTCCACAAACTGCAAGAAAATATTTATCTTATCAATGAATTCCTTAAAACCTATGGTCACACTGTCGTTAGGTTACCACTTTATAATTGTGAACTAAACCCAATAGAACTCACATGGAGTAAAATAAAGAAAATAATACACGAGCATAATATAATGGCAGATTTCTTGTTATCTCAGTTGAAAGTTATTACCACTGAAGCAATAAAAAAATCTCATGATTGAAGACTGGAAAGGATATTGTTCGCACGTAAAAAAAGTGGAAGATGGTTATTGGAAAAAAGACAGTATTTTCGAATATGTGGAGGGACAGTTTGATTATTTCTTTAAAGGAAGATGATGTCACTGAATTCAGCGTTGATGAGCCCTCACACGATGAAGCTGGAGACGAGTCAGACCTGGCTGAACCATTACCAGAAGAAAACTGAGTTTTAATCGGTAAGTTAAATGTAAATAGAAAATATTCAGTATTATTTAATGTCATTTGTTTAATTATTATGTAAAATTACTTGCTGTAATCAGTCTAAAATTGTTAATGATCAATATAATTTCAATTAACAAGAAAATGTTTTTACATTAGTAGTGCTGGGTTTAGTTTATGTGGTGCAAAGAAGCCACATTCCTTAGACCAGTACAGTAAATATATTTCAGTAAAATTAAAAAAGATACTTCAGAATTGTTTGTGCTATACAAATTGCAAATAAGTCAATTTTAAAAAACTTAATAAAATTAAACATTGATAAAAAGGTATTTCCTACTGAAGCAAAGCTTTATTTGAATACTATTTTAGATTTTTTAAATAGTGTATTAATTTTTTTACATTGCCTAGTGATGATGAAAGTAGTCAGGATTGTTGATTATCTGGAAAATTGGCATTCAGTTAATCTGCATCCCATTTTATTTAGTATTTAATCATTTTCTTATTTTTATGTGAATCGCATCATAAATAAAATTTATATTTTTGCTCAGTATATTTCACATTTTCAGTGTGTAATTCATTTAATTGGACTTGAATGTAGGAAGGCAGGATATCATAAGCAAATAGTGAATTCAGTTTTGAAAGGCATGGGAATTCTAAATTGTGTTTTTATTATATAATCTGTATTTATTTTGATTATAAATGTATATTCTTCTTTTCTTTATCCAGGAATCATTTTGGAGGTGGATATCGTGGGTCCAGTATATCTGTCATGCATAGCCTTTTAAAGAGTATTGGTTGAATTGATCATGAAATATTTTCATTGTCAAGGTAGCACAAAATGATATTCATTTTATTATTTATTAATACTTTAATTGTTATAATTCAATCTTGAAGGATTTTTTTTTCATATGGTATTAATGTGCTGATTAAATCTGCATTGTGTTACTATTAATTTTCAGTTAGTTAAAGCTAATTATCTTTTTTAGAATTTTTGAAATGTAATCTGTTAATTTCTAATTATTGTTAGATTTTATTAATTATTATTTCGATTATTTTATCATTTCTCAAACAATGGTTGTGAGTTGTGCTGTCATTCTTTTATTTCTGCCACCTTTAGAAATGTGGTGAAATTAATTTATTATCTTTTTTAATATTAAGATTTTGAATTTATTAATATATTACAATTTAGGGTGATTAAGTTGCAAAGGATATGTATATATTAAAAAATTTGGTAGTATTATATAGCTATAGTTACAATTACTTGATGAAATCTATTGAATTTAGATTTTATGGCCTGTTTGAATTTAATAATCTAATATAAATTTGAAAGATGGGGTAGTAAGGTGTTTTTATTCTCTTTTTTCATTCACAGAGTGGAATATATTAAAAGTAAAATGAGAGACTGTTAATTCCTGTAAATAATGAATTTTCATGTGTAACAGTTTATTAGGAAAAATTTGAAAACATCTGAATAAAAGTAAACAATTATGTATAAAGCTGAAAATTTTCAAGTACATTTTGTTCATGTATAAAATTTTCTCTTTTAGTTTTACTATTAATATGATTTACTTGTTAGTTTAAAAAAATGTTTTTCATAGATAACTATGAACGACATTTTATTCTACATTGCACTGGAAAAATTTCTATTTATTTGATTCTCAATATTTACAGCTCAGATCACTTTAGTAATAAACTTTGACTAACGTGTTTGTATAGGATAATTAAAACATTTTACAGATGACACCTGTTAAACTGTCATTTACATTTAGATTATTGGAGAATAGTTATTATCTCTTGTTTAACCGAACTGCTAATAGAATTTTAATGCAGTTTCACCTGAACTTATAGAATGTATCGGATCATTTTGACACAGTTTGATCACATCGAACAGAAAATTTATGAGTAAATGTTTGATGTTTCTTAAAAGAAAGAAAAAGTTGATTTTTCTGAAAGATGGAGAAGATGGATGTGCTTTAATGTCTCTATTGTTAATCTTCTTCTTTTCCACAAAAATTAAGTGCAGTGATAAGTTAATTTTTAATTATACATTGTAAATCGATTAACCAATTCAATTTGGTTTTAATAATACAATCTATAATGTAGTTGCTCAGTGGAAATATTTATTGGTATTATCAACATGCAATTCAGAATGCTTTGTATATTTTGATAAAATATTGAACATTAATGGAATATTATAAACTGAGATTTTATTTTCTTACATTATTTAGGCCTAATTAACAAGAAACAAGCAGAGGTATAGTAATAAAAATAATTTTACTTTCTTGTGCAATTAATATTTCATAAAACAATTTTTTTGAAAAAAGAAATTAATTTTTTTGAATTGAAGTTGATAATCACATTTTCTTGCTACCAAATCCGGCATACAGAAAAGTTGTTCATCATCTCTGGTCTACAGAAACATTTAGTATTATTTTGCCATTTTATATATCAAGCATTAGACAATTGGTGCTTTTGAATAGTCTGTTTATAAAAACAATTTACCATATTTTCATATTGAACCATTATTTTGTTGTTTATTTTGTATAAATATATTATGAATTATTATACTCAAATAAAACCTTTAAATTAGTTCTTAAATATGCTTGTATGTATTATTTTATATAAATTTTGTTGCTGCAAATGCTCTTTTCAGTTATGAATGGAAAAAAAAATTAAACATTTTTTAAAGTATTACGATTCCTTGAAAAACTACAGTGGTAGAATATTTATTAGATAGAGATACATTTAATAGGTTTGATTAGATTAAAAGATGAAGAAGGACTTCAGATAGTCTGATAAGTTGAAAGAAAATAACTATTTTTAATTTTTTGAATTATAATCTGTTTTCTCTTTTTAAAGCAGGTATTGGAAAAAAAAATGTTTTAGTTACATAAAGAAAAATGTGGAAAAAAGAGGCAAGGATCTTGTGTAGCATGTACCATCTATAATTTTTTATAATTTTTTTTTTTTTTGTCGAGTCGGAGGAATGCCATTAACGCACACCACCACGGGGTGTGTAGGGCTCAGATCCAGGACGCTATCTGCCCCAGGCTAGCTAACAGTCTCTGCCAAGATGTTGTTAGGCATATATGACCTGCCCCCTACTTAAACCTTCCTCACTGCTCTTCTCCGCACCCAAGACTGGACCCACAATTAAGTATAACACAGTCTCGGGGAGAATGAATCCAACATCTTCAGAAAAAAAAATTGCTTCCACAATGCATGGAATAGACTGCCTGCGACTCTCCATTTTCACTGTATCTGCAACAAAAAGAAACAAAAAAGACTCATTCATACTGGTGTGATATGGATGTGTAAATGTTTTCATATGTAAATGTTCACGCCTCGGGATCAGGAGTCCTCGTACATCATCACCTGTGACCACCCCTGGCAATGGCGCACAAATGCTCAGTAGAAGGCTGTCCCTCCCCCTGGCTCCTCCGTGTTATTGTTTGTAGCTCCTATCCCCTTCATAGAGGGAAGGAGTCCCCGTGCTTCATCACTACATCCTATCTCCATAAGCAGGAAACAAGATGCAGCTCCACAGAAAGCTGTCCCCCCACATGACTATCCCCTACATTTCAGCTATCCATGTTTCTTCGTCCTTACCTTTCCTCCAAAGCACTATGGTTACATATCGCCTTATCTTTTCCCAACTATCTGGATTGCGTAACATGGTTGCCATGTGCCATGACGTCCTCTGGGATTGCCTCTGTCACTCCCAAAAGCTCCCTTTCATCAACCCAACGAGCACAGTGAAAAAAGGTATGTTCAACATTATCAGTATCCCTGCAATATAAGCAGTTTGGCCACTGCTTCAAGTTAAAACGATGTAAATATTCATTAAAGGTCCGTGACCAGTGAGGAACTGGGACAGGTAAAAGTCCACCTCCCCAGCCAGGGACCCAAAACAGGGATCAGGCACCTGGTCCAAGCTGCCACTGGTGCGACGTTCCACTTTGCCTGCCATTCCTCAAACAACTTTGTTATTGCTAGATCCTTCCGTTCTCCTTGCCAGATGCGGGTGCGTTGGTCCGCAAGCAGCTTGATTGGAGGAACTCCTGCTAGAACCCCCCACTGCTAGTGTTGAGACTGTGATCTAATGTCAGATAACTTTATTTACCTCTTTGACATTCAGGAGGCTAGAATTGTTCTATGTTACCTGAGATCCAAGCTTGAATTAAATGGTTCAGTTTCTCCAATAGCTCATTGCCACATCTACTTGAACAAATTACTTTCTATAAAAATGCCTTGCTGCCCTGTACTTTTGTGCTGTTTTAATGATCCCCATTAACTATCCATCAAATTTGTGTGTCCAGATCTCCAAAGTTATTAATAGTTTACTTGAAATTATTTGACGTTATTTACCTCAAAATTATTAGTTTAATGTATGCAGCAAAGCTGGTTTATAGTATCTTCTCTTCTTTTACATGAAGATTTTACAAAAGATTTCCATCCTTAAAATTTTGGACAGTCTGTTGGGAATTTTACTTTCACCAGTTTGTTGAACATCCACTGTTGCAGGTAAGTGGGAACATAATTATTTTTATACCCTGAAAACAGTGTTCCACTATTTCATTGATTTCCACTTATTCTGATATCACCAATTTTGTTGTAGTATGTCAATCTTTAACATGATCTGCGCAAATTTTCTATTTATATTTGTTCTAGTCGCTTACACTGTCCAAACCTTCACTACATAGTAATTCCCTTTTCTTAGTGAAGACTTCCCTTGCCTTCACTATCCTTTCTTTTTATCTCCATTGTGCTTTTCCAGTCCTCTAACCGACAGTACCCAAATATTTGTAACTTTTTACTTTTCTGTTCTTCCATCACTTGTTCTTACCATTGATTTCTCTTTGTTGTTTACTTCCATTAGTGTGGTTTTTTCGTATATTTATTTTCATTACTCCTCTCAAGGCTGTTAATAATCTTTGAAGCTCGAATCGGTCTTTGAAGTTCTCATCAGCTAGAATTATTTATCATCAGCAACCTAATGTATCTTATTTTTGTCCTCTTTTACTTATTTCTTCTCTTTCTTCCAACATATTCCTTTGCCGGCCTCCGTGGCGCGAGTGGTAGCGTCTCAGTCTTTCATCCGGAGGTCCCGGGTTCGAATCCTGGTCAG
>JAAAKQ030193137.1:1726-12007 GCA_010016005.3 Zanna intricata
AAAATATGAAAAAAAAATTATTAGTACTAATTTGCAGAAGCAGAAACAAATTTTTCCCTAATATATTTTTATTTTTTTTAATAGTTTTTTTATTTTTGATATGCTTAACTGGTGAAGTGACAAAAGCGCTAACGATCTTATCCTACCTAACCTAACCTAGTAAACGAAAATGAACAGAAAAAAAAAACAGCAATGTAAGTTTTTTTTTTAGAATAATAATTTTAGTGTTATTTTATTGCAGGGGTGATTTAATATAAATTATTTTTTAAGATGTCTATGTAAATAAGTATATTTTTGAATTTTTCAGATTTAAAAAAAATTTTGAGGATTCATTTTGTAAATCTTGAAAAAGCATTTAAACACATGGAATAAAATAAAATGTTTAAGAATTTCAAAATAAATAGGATTAAAATACAGACAAAGAATTAACTTGTAATTTTTACAAGAATCGGATTGCTACAAGTAAGTATAGGATTGTTAAAATGAGGAAAAGCAAATTGGAATGAAAAATAAGAATATGACCTATTCAATTTATCTTTAAATTTTTTTATGAAATAAGTAACGAATAAAGTAAACAAAATTTTAAATTACATGTGAGAAATAAAATTAATTTTGATTGGCTTATTTTATTTTGGCAGGGAATAAGAAGAAATAATGAAGGTAGAGATGAATTAACGGATAGAAATTCAATTTGAAATAAAACTAAAATAAAGATAATAAAATGTGAAAGAAAGTAGGTTAATTAAGAAGACAGGAGAATAATATATATGTAATTACTTATTTAGGAAGAAAAATTCCCCCTCCCCCCAAAAAAAGGTAATAAAATGAAAAAAAAAAAAGGAATTGGAATTGGATTTATTAGTAACTAATAAAATATTAAAGCATGTTTGCACAAATCAGGTTTTATGCAGAGCAAATATTAGCTGTTATCATACATAGAATGATATTAAGAGAAAATTCACTTTTAACCCTATCTTATCAGAAATTTCGAATTGTGAAAAGAAAAAGGCTATTTCTGATACTTACTATTTCATACGACCATGTTTAAACAAAGCATTATACAAAAATATTTATTAATTCGGAGAAATATACTCTCAAGTATTTTCAGTCAATTTTCAGATTTGCAGATTTCCTTTATATCTAAGTTGCTTAATCTATCCTTTTAGTGTGATTGTAATTTTCTCTAGCCATTTAATATATTGATCTTTAAGAAAAATTTTAAGATTATTATTAACACCAATATCTGACAATCAAAACTAAAGACAACCAATCCAATTATCATTTAATTGAAGTGATTGTTTATTTTTAGCATATTTTACTACTTTTCCAATGATCGTTAGGAAATAATCTAATACAAACATACTGGGGTTCTTTTAAAATACCATCGGGAAACATAAGGCATAGTCGTTTTAATTTTAAGCACCTCTAAATTTTTATGTATTCCCAATTATATTTCATAGCAGTACTTAAAAAAATAATTTCCCTCCTGGTTAATTATCTCCTGTTCTAGTAATGTTTTTTCTTCTCATGCCAATTTTATCCAATAAATTTTTGTTCATTGTCATCTAGTGGCATTTCCCTGTGCAGTTTATATAGTAATTAAAAAAATAAATTGTTGGCTTTATGGAGAAAAAAATTACCGTTTCTTAGTGCGTAAAAGAAATTATTCAATGACCTCATAAAATCGTAAGGCTGTAACAATTATGTTATATATTTAATGTATTTACTTTTTAACATGCGATTATATTTAAATAATTTATATGGACTGTTTTTATCTTTTAATTTATGTTTTTATAATTATAATTTATCTTATATGATATGATTTATATACTCTTTCTAAAAAGATTTCCCGTGTTTGTATTTTTTTTCTTCAATTTTTTTTTTGGCCATGTGTGAAAAAAGTATGAATTAAACAAGTTACTGACCTTATGGTTTGATCAAACAGTATTTGTAATTATACGGAAGTGACAGATTTTTGAAACTTTTTTAATAAATAAATATATATATTTTAGATAAGAAAGGATTAAAAAGAATTCTGTTTCACAGGCACGTTCCAGCCACATATGGAAGTTAATTTTGGTTTAGCTCTACACTTTTATTTTTAAACTCAGTTACTTACCAAAAAATCTCAAGAGGTATTTTAGTAAATAAAGAGGAAAAGTATTTAAAAAACTGAACGAAAAATAGTCTAGTAAAAATTCAAGGTTGTTAAATATTTATTAATATTATTACATGTTTAAATTTATTATTTTCAAAAAGAGATTGTATTTTTATTCACTTCTCTAATAATAATTGTGATAAAATTATAGTACTTTTAATATTATTATTTTTTTATTTTTTTTTTATTTTAAATTATGAGAAAAAAATTGTAACTTGCACCTGGAATATTACCAGTTGTTGTGAAATAGAAAAAAAATCATTAACTGTATATTTATATAAATACTATTAAGGTTATACCAAAGTAATGAGGTTATAAGGATATTGTGCAACATTTTGGCAATTACATTATTTCAGATAGAATTGTCTTGTGGTTACAGGGTCGAACGTCTATTAGCAGTTCTAATAGAAGATCAAATTCTCTAAGCTAATAATAGATTTAGCTTTTCCATTGATACTAAATTAGTTAATGTTATTTTCTTTTACTTCTAGATGAATAATTGATTAAAATTATGCTTAATTAATTTTGCCTAATTAAATTTGATTTTGTCTCTTTGATAGTTGATATTAATATGAATTTTTATGGCGCCAAAAAATTACGTTTCAAATTTCCTGGATAAATTAAAAAGTTGACAACAAAGTTGTAATACTTTCCTGGCATTGGTTATTTATTTTTAAAGAAGACGAAAAATAATTATATACTAAAATAAATTGAAAAAAATTTTTAAGATTTCAAAAATAAGTATTTTTTTTGGGAATCGCTTGCACTACTACTATGCCAAGGAAGGAAAAAAAATCAGTTAAAAAATATACAATAAATAAAAAGATGCTTTATTTGTTTTTTGGGGAAGGGGAAATAATTTTGGAGCAATTTTTTTTTTAAGAATGGTAAGATAGGCATGCACGTACGTAACGAACTTAATATAAAGTGGGATTATTTTTGCAAAATTTGAAAAAGTAGATCCCAAAACCTTCCTCAACCTCTGGAAATATTGATCTCAAATGTTTACCAACAAATTACCCCACATAATCTCTATATTTAAATTTAATATATTTAAATTAAATAATAAGCTTATATCAAGGCAACATACATACATACGAACATTATCTCCCTCAATTTTTGTTTTTTTTAGTCCCTGGGTCATAAAACGTTGAAAATTAAAAAAACCCATACCCCCCATTTTTTACTGATTACCATACTTTCTTTCTTGCAGTATAGCTTTAAAGATATGATGTCAGAAAATTAAAATTGAATGGAGTCTAAATATAAAATGATACCAATTTTATTTGTCACTAATTATATTAATTCGACTCTTTTGATGTACTTCTAAATTCTTTTTCGCACTAACGTTTTTAATCACATTATATTTATCCAGTAGCATATTAAATCTTACACTCATGATTATCTTCTTTAACTTAATGTTGGTCAAGTTAAGGCAATGTATATATCTCATTGTTTTAAATGTACTGTAAAATTTCTTTTACTATCCCCTCAATTTTTCCTATCGCTTTAATATACACAAAGCTCCTGAGGCTTTGAACTCCTGAGACAAGAAGGACTAGTCAGAGGTTTTTCTCTGAGAGTAATGATGATCATAATACAACCAGTTTTTATGATGAACAGAATTAAAGATATTGGTTGTATCATTTAAATACTAATTTATTTAATCTTAGCGGACGCGACATACTGATGTGCAATAGCATTTTTAGGTTAGTAAATAAGGTGAATCACTCTTAATTTTTATTAAAAACACTGAGATGGGATCTTATTATTCCTAAGAATTTTTATACTGTATTCAGAAGTGAATTTTATTCATTTCAGGTTGCCTATACAACCAACCATATTATATACATTTAATAAACGTAATCTTTATCTAAAAGTATATAGAAACATTTTTTTAACAGTGAAACGACAGATTATATAAAAAAAAAAATTCCTTTTATGGATATTACATTTTTATATCATATGAACAAAATTTATTTCAAGATATATGAAATTTATAATTAATTAAAATTTGTAATTATTATTTTTTCTTTTTAATGCATTTATAAAAAATTGAAATGCATTACTAAAAAGGAATTAAAATTTATTTTTAATTAATAAGACCAGTTTATAGATTTAAATTTATTTTGAAATTAAATAACCAGGATAATGTTTTTGTTACCTTTCGAATGCAACATAACTACTTTTCGGCAATCATACAACTGTGTTGTTCCTCTGATGTAAGCCATAGTGAAAACTGGCACTGCAATCGTAAATTAAAATTTACGCTAGCAGTTTTGGGTTGGCAATATTTATTTTTGTCTTGTTCAATATTTAGGATGAAAGTAAAAGTTGGCAACGTTGTTATTAAAATCTTCCGATATTTCCATCGACTTAATACTTTTCTCAATGATAGAATATTTTCATATGATCTTGCTAAATTTTGTGACAAAAAAATTTTATTGTGATTTATTAGATTTACTAAAATTAGCGGTAATAATCAAGCAAGGTAGTTTTGTAAAAAAAAACTGAAATGCGAAAATTCTGGGATGTTTATGTAAAAGATTAATTATAAAAATAAAAAACTGATGTGGACATCACTCCCTGTATGAAAACACAAAAATAATACAATTTTAAATTGTAATTTTTAATCAATATTAATAATCAGATGTTTTCACAAAAATATTACATACACTAATATCTAATAATGTCTATAAAATTACATATACACATTTTTAAAAGTCCATAAAATGTTATTTCACTAATAACTTCTGAATTTTTTTCTTTTTTTTATTGTTATTGAATTATTATTTATTGTAAATTTTTTTAACAACCTCGGGTTAATAATTATTAATAAATCAATATATTCAAATGAAAAAAAAGTTAAAAAAAGAAAAAAAGGAGATTAAGTCTGATTCAAACCGACATGCCTTCCCTTGTAAGATACAAATATTTCATTAGTTAAAATTTTATTTGGCTATAACTCTGGAACCACTTATGATACATCGTTGAAAAGCTCTCGATGAAGGCTTATTACTGCAATTAAGAAAAAGTCTAAAATCCAATTTTTTTTTTTTTGGATTTTGGGCTTTTTTGGACACTTTTGCTCCATTCGATTGCAATCAAAAGAAGAGGTTCACAACTAGATGTTACAACAGTCCTAAATTCAAAGTTTCAAAATTCTACGGCTAATCGTTTTTGAGTTATGCGAGATACATATATATATGTACAGACATCACGCCGAAACTAATCAAAATAGATTCAGGGATAGTCAAAATGGATATTCCCATTGAAATCTAAAAACTAAAATTTTTCTCGATTGCAATATTTCCTTGTACTTCATACAAGAGAGTAAAATTAAAAAATATTAAAATTTTATCCTTTTCTTTTGAAATTTTAAAGCTATTTTTACCTTGATAACACTAAATTTAGAAAAAAATGTTTTAAGTCGATAAATTGAAACAGTAATTGATTAATCAAACCTCTAGTTCTAAGCATTGAGTATATATGATCTCTATCCACTTAATGATAGAAAAGTTTTCTCAACCTGATACGATTCATTAAAAAAATAAAAATAAATAAATAAACAATTTTTAATTCAAGAACCTGTTATTGAAATTTATTAAAATCAGATTATAATTAGTAGTGTAGGCTTTAAAAAAGAAATAAAAACCAACACACTGACAGACGACAGTATGTGTGTGTGTCTGTGTGTGTGTGTGTGTGCGCGCGCGCCCACGCACACACACACAAACAAACAAACACTCGCTCTCAACAAAAAAAAGTATGAAAAAAGGTGTGGATGTGTGTATTTGGTTGAGTGGATGTGGTCTGTTTCTTAGACTATCTTCACAGAGGGCGATTGCAGCTAAGAAGAGAGAGCGTAACGACGAAGAAGACGATCCGAGGGCACCCCGGACAAATCCCCCCGAGGCCGCGTTATGCTTAATTGTGGGTTCAGCCTCGGGGCAGTGAAGAGCGGTGAGGGAGGTTTAGTCGGTATGAGGCAGGTTATTAACGCCTAACAACACCTTGGCGAAGCCTGTTAGCTAGCCCGGGATGGAGAGCGTCCTGGGTCCGAGCTCGACACAACCCCAGGATGACCCCGTGGTGGCGTGCGTAAATGGCATTTCTTCATCATCGAAAAAAAATAAAAGTGTAGGCTTTATGACGTTTTTTAACATTGTTTTTAGTGATATTTCCGATGAAATTTTTTATCTTTTTATTAGCTAAAAGAAATAATTTTTTATGAAATTTAATTCAACTTGAAATGTCTTCCCTCAATATTTTCTCATCGCTTATCCGATCTATAAAAAAATTCTGCAATGTTGTGTAGTAATAGCGTTTTGGCTTCTAGAACAATTGGTCTTGAATTCGATTCCCAATGAGGGCTGTCTAGTACGTTTCACCAATAGTTTTGTCCGAATAAAATTGAAGAAATTTTAATTTTTAAAAACATTAAAAAATTTACCCGCTTTTGATGAAAGTTTACAATTAATTCCATCGTAAAAATATCCCACAGAGAAAAAAAAGATTTCAGATATATACAGATTTAAAGAGTAAAAATTTAGAAAAATTGAGGGTGTTTGACAAAAAATTAATTTCAGTAATGCAAATATAAACATAATACATTTTATTGAACTGTTCATGATTAGATGTAAGACCAAAAAGAGGTATATATAGAATTTTTTAATTTAAGGCAACGAACTTAAAACTATCGATATATATATATACCTGTATAAATCTCAGAGGGATCTCATTTATGAATTGTAGCAATACCTTTCCTCTGTTAATTAATACAATTATTGTAAATATTTTACAACAGTTGCAGAAATATAGTTTCAATGTAGTTTCTATAGTTGCAATAGTAGCAGTAATATATTATGGATTTGTCTAGGTCAATGAACAATAATTATTAGAAATGACACTATATTAGTGAAACTTTGCCAATTAGGCAAAAATCCATCTCTCAATCCATCTCGACATACGTAATAATCGTCCAGCAAATAAAAACAAATAAATAAACAGGTGTAAAATAAATCTAGGGATCACATCATACTTATAAACATAAACTGTTATCTGCTAACTTGTTACCTTTTTTTTAGATTAATGTATACAGTTATCAGAAAAGAAGTTATTTTATAAGAAATTTATTAAAAATGTTTTATTTATTATATTACGTATAAACTGATTATCTGAATTAGTTATGTATTGTTCTGATAATCTTAATTTTATATTTAAGTAAAGATAAATAAATTTAATTCCAGTTATTCAACTATTCTAACATGCTAAACATTCTATATTTGGTATTACATGGAACTTGATACAGAATCTTGACATTCTATAATACTCATTCGCTCGCTCTATTAGCCTAGTTTTATTTTGTTTTTTTTTTATAATTCATTTTAAAATACACATTAAAGAAAAAAAAAATTATAACTTGATTTTTTCCAAGTAAAAAGTGAAGTTGACAAAATAAATGAATAAAAACAGAACTAAATTACATGTAATAATATTATTAATACAAACACAAAATTGGATTTAAATACAAAGAAAGTTCCAGATGATTATTAAAAACAAGTTATAATTAAGAGCGAAATATACGTTGATATTATTATTATTATTAAACAGATAAAAATTTATTTATATTTTTAGGTGCCTCTCCGGTCATAGACCAGATAGACTTGATTATAAATTCTTTAGAGTAGGTATTTTATGGTAATTAGGCAAAACAGGTTATCTATCATCAGGCGATTATAAAAATGCGTATGGATCGTGTTCTTACATTTATTCCTTTACGAAAAAATTCAGTAATTAAATAACTAATTTAAAAAAAAACTCGAAAAAGTAATTGTGACCAGTAACATATGAATGTTGGGTAAAATTATGTACATATAAAACATTAAATGATGAAAAAGATTGGTGAATTGAGCAAACGGATAAGCACATTGTAGCATACACACACACACACACACAAATTTTATATTAAAATATGTAAATATAAGGTTCCATTCGCTCCTAATAAACTTCATTTTTTGTATTTAATCATTGCTGATGACCAAACCAAATGCACTGAATTTAAAGATTTTTTTCCAAATAACTTAAACGTAAACTATAAAAGTTAGTTTTCTAAAATAAAATTACATGATTAGTACGGCCAATCGAAAATCTTTTCTTTATGTCAAGATCATTGAGATGTATTAATGTAGTGTTAAGTACAAATATAGTTGGATGTCATTCACATCTTGATATATTTACACGTGAAATATTAATAGAAATGGCCGGAAAGTTTCTATTACTGTGCCTTTAATGTATAAAATAACGCTTAAAAAATTAGTTTTCAATAGGGAATGGAGGGGTATAAAGAAAAACCTTTTGTAAAAAGCAGAGAAATGATATTCCGCGCGTGTTAACACTGTTTGAAGAAACGGGAATAAATGTAATTCTAGGTAAAATATAAAAAAAACAAATCTTTTTTGCTCGAGTTTACTATTTATGTTTTTTCTGGAAGTGATATTAAAATATTTTCAAGCATTATCATTGTGCTATAACAATCCGTTGATGAAAACAAACAAAATTAAAAATAAAATCGTTAAACCATACATGATCAGTCATAAAAAAATGTTGACTAACATTATTTGTTACCGATCTCCATGGCGGTGTGGTAGCGTATCTATCTGCCTTTCAACCTCAGGTTCTGGATTAGAATCCCGGTTAGGTATTTAATTTTCCACATGCTAGAAAAAATTTGTTCATATCATTCATCGACAGCTTTTATGGGGTGCCAACCAGAATAGAACGGAATTTAGAAGAGTTAATTCCTGTTGGGTTTTTTTGCCAAATCATTTATAGACATTCAATAATTGGTTCTTTAATAATTGTTCAATTCATTGTTCCGAGGAAACAGATTGTAGATATTTAATTATGTAAAAAAAAGAAAATTAAATGTTAACAAAGATTATTTATATTTTCTAAGGCATCAACATATGTATATGTGGATTTTGTACGCCTCCTACGTTTTTTAATTAGATAAAAATTATATAAATATTTTTTTCTCTACTTCCATAAAACTGGTAAAAGTTATTTTTAGCCTTTTAATCCGTAATTTAAATAAAGTTCATTCAACAATTTCAAAAATAAAGCAATTAATAAACCAGCTTTTTAATTGTTTATTTTTATATTTTATAAAGATTTAAGTAAATTTTTTTTCTGAATGGAAAAACAAATTATAAATAAATAGAAAACAAAACTATAGCATTAAAGTTAGGAATAACATTTTTATGAACTTATTTTTTTATTCATAAATTTTTTCGAAGATATTATTCTTAATGGTACTTTTTCTTTGTTTAACCTTCGCAACCACCGTTAAGGTATATCTTCAGAGGACGAGATGAATGAATTGTAGCGTGTGTGAAAAATGCCATACCTGACCGGGATTCGAACCCGGGACCTCCGGATGGTACTTGAGATATTATTTCTTGTTTCACTAAAAATGAGGATTAAAATTTCCATTAAGTGTAATTTCCTTCAAGTTAATATCCTATCCTACAAGCATTAATTGATTGGAAATTTTGAACACAATCCAGAAATTTGTACAATAATATCATGTATTTTCTTTGAAACTTACCTGCAGAAACGAACTTAACCTAATGAATAAATTTACATCTGTGAGTTCATACTTGAGCACGGAAACAGACCCACATAGTCTTTGTTACTATTCGGTGAATGTTATTATTATTATTATTCTAACGACTAACTTATAAAAATAATACAATATTGTTATGGTGAGAAAGACTTAATACCACGTAAACAAGATTCTTCCTCGAAAACAAATTTCAAGAACACAAATTTCAAGTACACAATGTGTTTCATTTTGTAGCTATCTGTCCTTTGAATATTAAGTAATAAATTCAACCATGATACTCATAGTATGAGTTGTGTAAGAATTACAAATCAGTTATTAAAATAATTCTCAGCAAATCATCTGCACTATGTCCTCAACCATTGGCTACTGAATGGATGAGATGTGCGTGCTGTGAATCTGATTTCATTTTAAAACAATAAACACACACACACACACCCACGCACACTGTAAGAAATACAACTCTGATTAGAATTTTAAAATAATAAAGGCACGTGAA
>JAAAKQ030193148.1:0-12007 GCA_010016005.3 Zanna intricata
ATATATATATATATATATTTTGTTGTAATTCTACTCTTTTCTGATTATGTGTTAGTGACGGAGTTACTACTAAACGCATTTTTCGATTTTCTTTTTTTAATTTTTCTGTAAGATTCCTTTCTATTAGGTAAAAAGATGCGTGTAGCAATCATTCATAAAACTTTTTGTTTCAAAATATTGTCTACTATTTTCTGTCGGAAGAATGAAGAGAAGCAATGAGATGACTTTTTTAACGCTGAATTATAAATAGAAGACCTCTTTTCTGCTACTGATGCCATTCACCATTTTCAGTTCTTGGCTCTCAACAACTACTACTTTGTTTTTATATTTTACACATTTTTAAGGCTAAGAGTTTTCTTTGAAATTCTCGTTCTATTAATGAACGGAATTATACGTTTCTTGGTACAATATTAAATACTTAACTTTGATAGAAATAGTTTATAATGGTATTTCCCTCAGATATCTTCTTAAAAAAAAGCAGTCAGTCACGGAACTGGCCAACAGAAGTGAAAACTTAAATAATGAGTACCGATCATTACTTAATAATTATATTTGATTTTATTGCTAAATCTAATGTGTGTGATTATTCATTTAAAACTACTTAATAAACTACTTAAGAAATCTGTGTATAATATAGTGTAATAGTTAATTAAATAATTTGATAATAAAAATTAAGTGGCTTTACTTTATTAAATAAATGTTAGAAAACATTTACATTTTAATAATGAATTATAATATTTGTTATTGCGTACTGGTATAGAGAAAGAAAGAAAAAAAGTTGGAGACGTGTTTCATTACTGTATATTGATACAAACGTATATGCGCATATGCGTAAGTATAGATAAAGAAAGATAAGTGTTTTGGGAATCACCAACGGATCATCGATTCTTTTCGCCTACCTCTCATTCTACATATAATATACGCATATATGTATAAATTCTCGCTATATGTCTTTTTCTCCTACATGTATGCTTAGCTTCTCGTGACAGCTTTTAATTACGAATCAGTTTTTTTTTTATGCAAAAGTCTATCACAAACGTGTCCGGCACAACGGCCAAAAAAAGTCTTCACTTCAAAAATATAATATGAAACTAGAAAAGAAGTACAAGAAGAAATTCATCATCAATAACAGTCAATCAGTAATACCGGGTACCCCTGAACTTAATAATAAATACAGCATACAAATTATTAATATCGATACATACAGATTATTTTTTTAAATTACGTTAACATTAAATTCAACAATCAATGTTAAATTACCATCGAAAATTTCATTTCGTGATTAATTTAATTATACAATATTAATTTATTTTTCATATAACGCACAATCTTTTTGTTTCATTTTTGTGAAAAAAACTTTCCAAGATCTGTTACCTCGAATTTATAAATTAGATTTTATAATCGAGCATTAAAACAATTCTAGGGATGACAACATTCTAAACTGACTTTAGAAGGATGACTACAATTAGGGATTGACATATCTTTCTGTAATAGATTTGATGGACTGCTGGTGGAGGAGACTGACGGTGTTGCTCCACAAAAGGAAGAGGTTAAGCCACCTTCGATAATGTTGTATGGTATTTCGGTTATCACGAAGCTGTATGAGTTATTGGAAACGGTGGTGAAGTAGGCGGAATATGTCGTGAGAATAATAAACAGTAATCAACTTTGGCTGCTCTCGAAGGATATTGAGAGCTACAAAAAAAAAAAATTCCTGTTGTTCGCAAAAATAATCTGATAGGACGTACTTTCACGACGCGTGATGAGAGGACATTTTTCGGATGGTGATCAAGAATCTTCACCATTCGATCCCAGTTGCAGTTATACAGCAGGAGATTGAGATTCAGAGGCACAAGGTTTGTAGCATCGTAAACGCGCACCACCAAGTAACGAAGAAGCCATTGGCGACTTTTTTCGTAAAACTGGAATTTAAGGATAATAATAAAGAGTTGTTTAGGATATAGTACATAGCAGACTGTTGAATCAGGTTTGAAACACCAAGGAGAGCTTCAAGGTCGGTGCAGTGTATGAGATATCAACAGTACAGTTACGCAATCACAATCGGTGTAACAGTACGGTTCTGGCAATCAGCAGGGCCGCCGATTGCCAGATGGTAGGTAGAAACACACCAGTAATTTGTGCTTTATCCCAAGAGGATGATCCAGCAAACTGTAAAGGTAGCAGGGTTTATAAGAAAATCCTTGAAAGGAAAGAGAAGAGGAGGATGACTTGTGCTCCTTAGCATGCTCCTGTGAGGTCCGAGGGTAAGTAATTAAAGGAATTCAGAAAAAAAAATGATCATCCGTAGAGTCCAGAAATGAATAGCCAAGTATATAGTTTTTTTTATAAAATGATTTAAATATATATATATATATTTGATATCAGAATTATAAAAATAATGTTTAGTTGTAGAATTTTATAATAATTATTGAAGTAAAATTATATATATATTTTTCACTTTCATTAATCTTTAAAAATAATTTTTGGCTGCAAGAAATTTTCCGTTAGCATAGAGATTAAACTAAAATGCTTATTTTAAATAAGTATTATTTGAACTTATCTGGTGAATCATTGTAATGTACTTCCGTTTTATACTCTGAATATATTTATAATAAAATTATATATATAAAAAAAAAGTGTATATAATGCAGTTTGCCGTCGCAGTTTCAATTGCGAAATACTTAAAATTTAAAAAATCTGACTTAAAAGAAAAAGAATTAGATTTTAAAAAACTAATTTCTTAACGTCAAGCTTATTCTATTTTTTCGAATTACTAAAAATGAATAAATATTCAAATTACAAAGTACCTTAAACAGAAAATGATCACAAATACTATGGAATGTGCACGTGTTAAAAAATATAGAAATGTAGCCCAGCCTAGAATCGCACCTAGGCTGAGGCTTTACTTCCTGTGTTCATTAAGTTCATGCTGAGAGAATAATAATAATGAAAAATAGAAATTAAAGCCTATTCACTTTTTAAAAACTATTAGTGTGTTGTAAATTCATCAGAGCAACATGTTTGGTCAGTACCCGAAACTTTGAGTGATCTGAAGAAAGCGTGTTTCGAAATATTCGGTCTACATCTTATAAATAGTAGTTATAGCTGGTTGCCCATCCATAGTAGGGCAAAATGTATTTTTCCCTTTCTTAGGGAAACACCCAGCAAACACCACAAAAAGAGATGACCGTCTTTTTATTTTATTTATTTGTTTATTTATTTTTTTTATATTTTCAATCGAGTAACCGGAGCAGGTGCAGACAATCGCGGCGTCGCAAATACAGCAACACGGGCTGTGTCGGTTGAACTGTCGCGCTGTACAATGTTGCAATCCTTAAAAAATCGAAATTCAGAAATTCCGAAAATTGTTTTTATACAATTTTTTGAAAAGTTTCTCCAAAGCTGAAATTGAGGGAATATCTCTTTTTCATAATCGGAGATGGGGGAAATTTGCAGTCATTATTAATTTTTTTTTTTTTGTAATTTCTTCACCCCTTTCAATGTCTATTTCAAAAAATCTAATAATTGGTATTTAAATATTCACATGACGATTAAACACACCAAAAATAAAATTGTCATCTTCATTTGTTATCGAGAAATTAAAAAAAAGTAAATCTCATTGTTATTTCATTTTAATCCTTTAAACTTGAGATTTAAAAAATTCCTTTCTCAGTGTGCACTTACATCGGAAGAAGAATTTGTATACAAATTTTCATCAATTTATCTTCAGTAGTTTTTCTAGGCGTTGATTATGAATCAACCAAGACATGTTTTATATATATATATATATATATATATATATATATAAAACATGTATATGTACATGTATAAAACAACTATATATATATAGAAGATATTCTTGTCATATTGTGCGTTACTTCAGTAGATGGCTTTTTTTTGTCTATTCTCATACTTGGTTACTTTAACAAATATTATTCATAAACTTTGTTAAAAACATAATAAATAAATATATTTTCAAATTAAACGTCGGCTTCGTTTGTTTTACATGATAAAACACACATGCGCACAGACACGCGCGCACACACACACACACACTATATATATATATTTGAGTATGCTTGTAATAAGCTGAATGTGCTTGTGTTTGTGTGAATGAATTGGTGAGTTACATAGGGTGGTCTAAGAAATATATTAGTTGAAAGATGATGGGGACAGCTCAGGATTTCACGCTTTATCTACATAAAGCACGAGATTCAAGAACCTCTCAAAAAATTGGTCGTGCTTGACTGATGCGACTTGCGGTCTTTTAATATCACCTTTAGAGGAAGCTGTTTTGCTTTCACAGTCAATTGCTCCCACATATGTCACTTTGGTAGAGGCCAATCCTTATAGAAGCTATTAACTATGGAATACCACTTCAATATTCATTGTACCTTGCAAAGAAACGGATAAAAAAATTTATAAAATTTCTATTCTCATCACGTTATTTTCACTTATTAATTCAGTTATACATATTTCTTTATTAAATTAAAATTAGCTTGAATAAAAATGATGACTAACTGACAACAGGAATAATGTGCGGTTGTTGAATTTTTATTAATTTACTAATTTAAAAAATCAAAATCGTTCATAATAAAAATTTTAAACAATTCATCATTTTAGTGACCCCTCCTTTTTTTTAATAAAAATTCTTACATTATTTTAATTTTAAAATACTTAAAATTTATTTAAACTAACCACTAACAAAATTAAGCAAAAATGTTTTAATAATTTATTATGGAAGTCCTAAATTTCGTGAATAAGTTTCAAATTTTTCTGATAGTGATTCTTTTTAAACCCTTTGATTCTTTTTAAATAAAAGTGTTTCACTCTAGAAATTTTAATTCATAATCGTCTAAAAGAAGATAGAATTAATTTTAGTCTTAAGAATGCAATGTATTCTGTTTGTCAGACTAAAATAATTATGTTAGAATTATTTTTGTCTGTAAGAATGGAAAGTTAATTTACCCTCTGGAGAGATAAAAATTTTATCAAAAGAGAGAAATAATAGTATAAGAAATTAAATCTGCCTTTTTCTTCCAAACTGAAAGTTATTAGGAGTTCAAAAGTTTAGCCTAGAATAATAGAAAATGGAGGCACACGTGGTGCTATAAACCTAGAAACCTAAGAGCAGACAAACATATGACAAAAAAAGTTTCTCTTGCGATTCCGTTACAAATTTTTCCAGATACTCAAGTAGGACACTTAAGAAGGAGATACTTAAGCTAAAATTACAATTTAAAAACTTTACTTTTTCTTATTTTATTATTATAATATAATAATATTTAGCCGTTTATTGAAATATGTAATTAAAAATAAAAAAAAGAGTTTATGCTAACTTAAAAAAAAAGAAAAAAAAATTTTAAGTTAACTTAGTTCATTTAATAATTAAGTAATTCAAATTCCCAACATTCCAAAGAGCATTATCTTATGGAGAGTTTCTTCCCTTTGATTCACTGCTAACCTTTCTTATTTTTTTTATAAAAAATAGAACAATTTTCGAATTTCTGAATGTTGTAAACAGCTTTTGGGGGGGATCGTTTTTGGAAATTAACTGAGATTTCTAACCAATTTTTAAGAAATTTTTTTTTTTAATTTATTCGTTGGTGAGTGCAAATATTATAATATGTAAAAGATTGTTTGATTGGCTTAACCTTCCAAAAAATTGATAAAAATCAGAACCCGAAGGAGCACGAATAAATCAGATTATTATTTAATTTTTTTCTATTTCTGTGTACGTTTCAATTTGTTCAACTTATGAAAAATAAGAAACCCAATGGGATGAGAGTTGGATGTATAACAGGAACAGTCGCTGCCGAGTAACGGCAAGCTTGAAGTGACGACGATTACTACCCAACCTATCATGCATCTTGTTTATGCTGCTATGAGATGACTAATCATAGTGTGCCAATATTTCAGAGAATAATAGTACATCAGTGACGTGCGGGCTGATCATTCAAGCTCGCTGTTACGTAGCGGTTACTTTAGATGATATATAGTTTTCAACAGACTTATACAACCATTCCTGAGATTTGTAGTTAATTGAAATTCCAGCATCAATATACACTGGTATCCACTGTATAGTATTCAAATTCATACAAAAACAAGTAACTTTACTAAGATTTGAAACTCAGAACCTTTGACTTCAAAAAGCAACTGTTAAACACCCGATTTCGGCCAAAATTTTATCCCTAAGCCAATCCAATATTTTAATACTTAACACAGAAAAATTGAAGATATAAACAGATTAACGTAAAACAAAATGAAATGAAATAGTCATTAAATATCTGATGAAAACACTTTAGTTAAGGATTAAAAATTTATTTTCTATCCTTAAAAACATCGTATCTAATCATTAGATTATATAAAATAAAAGATGGAAGATAATATAAAATAAAAGGAACATAATGTCATATAAAAGGAAAATACTTTTTAATGAATTTATACAAAAATAATCTGATTAGAATTAAAGAAATTCAGGTGCAGTAATTTTTATCTGAATAGTAAATTGTATTTTGACTGACCAAAATCATATTATTTCTTTTCGATAGTGAAACATAAAATTTAAAATCATTTTAATTATTACAGGTTAAAAAAGTTGAAAAAAGGGGGATAATAAAATGATCAATTTTAGATAGGATAAAATAAGGAGCATGGACCACCCAATCGGTTGTTGCTACCTACTCGATAATAACAAACAAAGATTCTCTGATAGAACTTAATGTCTTCCATTTTAGTATTCCCTAAACACAGATCAGTAAATACCCCCTAATTCTCTCACTTGTATCTCTTTTCTTTTTCACTCTCTCATACTCTTTATTTCTCCGATTATTTCGATAAAATCCTGTTACCTGCTGCACTTCGTAGCTAATGATTTTTGTTTTGAAACTTTTTATTAATAAATTTTTTCATCTTTTCAAACTTGAATCAGTTTATTAATAACATTATTATTAATAACGGAGGAAGTATTAATTATATTAATATATTTTACAATATCTGTTGAACTCGGCTTTGTAAAGGCTGCAAACGGCATCCTTTATCACAGAATACGTGCCTTCTTGTAATATATTACTTCAGATCAAAATTAAAAGCCGTTAATAAAATTTTCATCCAATAATTTTATTATTAAACACCAAAATTTCTTAATAATTTGTTCTAATTTTATATCTAATAAATAAACAATTAAAAAATGTTGGTGTTTAATAAAAAAAAATAATTTTATTATTAAAATAAACATTTTTTAATTGTTGTAAAAAATTAGATGTAAAAATTGAACAAATTTGACTTCTATTTAACGTATATTTTTGGCTATTTGCACAAATAATAAAACACATTGTTAAATGTTCAACAAAAAATTAAATTTTTGTCACAGAATTATTTTGCATATTAAATTATAATTAGTATTTTTTACGTTGAATTTAAAAATTTAAGTTTTTCTTTATAACGTAAGGTTTTTGAGTGACGAGTGATTTAAATTTTTTATTTTTTTACACAATACAATAAAATACAACCATACCTAGAATATGGAAGTGTCAGTTTTCTTGCCATATTTTCTTTTTTTGTCTTATTCTATTTCAGATCTATCTCTTTTAAGTGTCTGCAAGTATGTTTGGACCCCATTTTCCATGATATCGTTTTTATATAGTTGAAATATCCTGATCCAACCGCTCCCCATGTTCATCATTCACTGCTCCAAGATTTTCTGAGAAGAAATCCAGATGGGAATACAAAAAAATGGATTTTCATTAACATATTGCACCCTATGATGTTAGATGTTAAAAGATGTATGATGTTAAAAGATCATCTACTATTTCTTTGTAATTTTCTTCCTTATGATTTCCTAAAAAATTTTGCAGACACTCTTGAATGATGTCCAAACAGATTTCTCGGCCTCATTCAATTTATTGTCAAAGTTATTATCTTTTATCAGATACCGTATGTGTGGTCTTATGAATATTTCTTCTTTAATATTAGCTTCACTGGTTCTGGGAAACTTTGTTTTTTAAATAAACAAATCCTGACCCGTTTTAATCCATAGTTTTGACAAAGTTCTGCATAAGATCAAGTTTTATGTGGAGTAGAGGCAAGTACACATTTTTCAGATCAATCAATGGTTTGTTTTCAACATTCTATTCTCCAGGATTAAAACATACTCTCTTCGGCCATTCCTCCATCACGTAGTGATTACATCGTCTCTACTGTTCCATTCACACAGAAAGCAGCAATAGTTCGTGTAACGAAGCTATAGTTCCAGTAGAAGTGCACTACCACAAGATACAAACTTACCACCAAAGATACAAGTAAAAAACCACCACAGATATGCAATTCAAATTGTTTATAGTTTATTTTTTTCAGTGACAGTTCCATGCTTTCATAAGTTTCTTTCATTTTCGCTGCGTGGGCAAATGATATAGGCGGAAATTTGTTTCCAATGTGGAGAACTACAGCTTTCATGCTATTCTTTGAAGAATCTATAAATAAACGCCATTCCTCTATTTTATGTTCCTGACCAAGGATTTCCATAAGACAACAAACATTATTACAGAAACAACCTCATTTTCAACAGAAAAAGAGTTTTCAAATTCATTTCGTCTATTTCTAAATGGAGTAACTTTTGTTTTTTGAGATTCCAACCCTTTTAATCTGGAACTTATAAGTTCAGCTTAACTTTTAGAAAGATTTAAATCTCGACCAAGGTCATTATGGTCTTCCTGAGTGAGAAGATGAGGTTCAGAAGTTGAAGTTTGAAATGAAGGATCACTAGTTAAATCATCATCACAGCTGTCATCTTCAGATTTATTTTCTGTTTCATCACACTTAGTATTATACTTTCAGGAGGTTTTGGCATTGGCAGTTCATCACTGTGAGGAACAGATTTGATAGGATACTCTAAATTGGGGTATTTTAAAGTATGTTTTGATTTAGAATTGATACCGCCAAACACTGTCAAACAAAAGTAAAATCTGTGCAATGATCTCTTGGTTCCCTCCAGATTATTGACACTGCGAATTCCATGCCTTTAACGCATTTTGAAAGAAGAGTGACATAAGTAATGCAACAGTAATGAGGAGCCCAGGTCTTATCTTGGTCACCAACTTGACATCCGAAATAAAGTTCGTAACACTTTTTAATGTATGGAGTAATTATGTGCGGTTGATTTTTTAACATTAACTCGCCACAAATGTAACAAAAATAGTCTGGTTTATTTACACAGTTTCTAGACATTGTGCCACTTGATATTTTAAAAACATAAAAATTACTTAATTGTAAATTAACAAAGAAATACACAACTGAACAAATTAAAGATACATCTGAGTGCTTAGTAACCGAAATATGAATGTACACTGCTTGAAATGGCAACTTTTATGATTAGCCATAGTTCTGACATATTTCTGAATCATCAGTCTGCGTTGGTCATTGCTGTACAAACATAACTACTGTACTCAGTTATGACACTAATCTCTATAAATATCTATTGCAAATAACAATTCTGTTTTACTAAAAGTCATCAAAAGTAATATAATACGTAACAATATTATGTACATCATAAAATTTAATTGAAAATAGTGCATAACAACAAAACGGAGGTTGATAGAAAAATTCGAAGAAAATTTTTGAAAAAAGTACTTTTAAAATGTCAATTTAGTTCCTTTTTGTGATAAAAACTTTGTTGACCAGTGTAATTAATCTTTCTGAATAACCAGTATTCTTGTTAATTGTATAACTCGCTCAATTTTCTTTAAGTTTAATTGAGTTCAACGAAATTGACTTAATAAAGTAAAAATTAAAATGAAATACAAAACGGAATTTCAAGTTAAATATTAATTTTGTTTTTTTAAATACATATTTAACTCTTAATTTTAAAAATTACTTCAAATACAATTATTTTTTGGTGTTTTTAGAGAAAGTTCCATTGCTAAACCAGCTAATTTCTTCAAGGTATCATAAGTGGAAAAGTTTTAATTGAAAAATAACTTTTTTATTATTATTTTTTATGAAAGAACAACTAAAAAACCAACAAAAAAAGTAGCGAAAAAATGTAGAATTTTGACAATGCACAACAGTCTGGTGTAGCCGTTTCACCTAAAGTCTATGAAAATTTACAGATCTAATACGAGCAATCACTCTAGGGGCCTAATGTTCTCGCTGCTATCCAGCAGGTTAACCGTGAGCTGTCATCCAAGCCAAGGAGGAGGAAGATCGACGGCAGGGCTTCTAGGGGTCGTGATGGGGGGGACAGCCCCGGCCGGGAGGGGCGGCATGCCGAGGTGTGCCGATCTCGATGAGCGGTCGGGGACTCTCCGCCGGACTCGTCCCCGGGAGGCGAGAGAAGAAAGAAGAAAAGGAAAATAAGACCCGAGAACCCTGGTTCCCCCTTATGAGTTTTTGATGATTTCAATAAAGAGTTTTATGTAAAATGTTACCTTACATATCAGATCCTATCATCCTGTGGTCTCCCCCGGATCGTGTAAATGCTTAATTGCGGGTCCGATCCGGGGGGGATAATCCAAAAAAAAAAAAAAAAGAAAAAAAAAAGGCTTGGTACCCTGATGTTGAACCATATTTTTCGCTTAACTAAGAAGAGATTGGGAATCCCCATCACTTTTCTCTTCTCTTGCTACAACTATACTCGTGAGCTTTTGTCACGAATTTAAAAATTAAAGAATTTAAAAATTTAATTCCTTTTCGGTGTTCAAACGGAAGTCGATCTTATAGTGCAAGCGGGTGGGTGCACTTTCAATACAACTTGTGACTTGTCTGACAGTCAGTTAATTAGAAGTATTTATTTTCTCTGTATATATATTTACCTTATAATTATACTATTTATTATTTAATGCTAATAATATTTTACGTGCTTTTAATTAGATATATTTTATTACTTTACATCTTTTAAATATAAAATCCTTTAAATAGAATATTTTAACATTAATCAAACATTATATAAATTTCTCAGTTCTAGATATATAATGTTATCAGAAAAAGATGCTTTGCAGTTTACCAACTATTTGAGCGTGAACTGTTGTGGGACTCAAATCCCAACCAAGAAGAATGACACTTTGATAAGGAAAGTGAATACAAAACAAATAGCGGTAAAAAAACAAAATAAAATGCTTGCGTTTGCATGTTTGAAAAAAACACATATAAAAAATTAATTTTCAAAAAATCTGGTTCCCGTAGTAAGAATACGAAAGTAGACGTAAAAACATTTGACATAGTTAACATGTAAGTCATTGATGTTTATTAATGATAAGTCACACCGAGAGGAACATAGGAAGTTGGCGAAGGATCGGAATTCGTGCAGCTTCAATGAAGTTACTACTCATTAATACTAGAAGTTTGTTCTGGACAATTCATAAAATTTTGAAATGTATAAAATGCAAATCATCGCTAAGTTCCTTCCAATCGTTTCAATATTGCAAAATTTCTATTTTATGTATTCTATCAACCACGTGAATTGCCAATGACTCGATGTCTATAGTTATGCCGCAGCAGCAAGTGCCCATAACTGATTATTTTTCAGAATTATTGTTAAGGTCCTCCTCCTCTGTAATGTGATCTCTAAGAGCAAATGCCCACTTTAAGCTGTAGCACGACTAAGCAGAATGTAATTTAGCGATTTATTCTCGGCGCAGTCCTCGCAGGCCAAGGGTTTCTGACTCTTAAGTGTTAACACATTTGTGTTAAGTTTGATTTATTAATTTATTTTTTTTGTTTGTTTGTTTTGTTATTTGTTATTTCCAGTTCAACTGGATGTATGACTTACTGCTTTGGAATGTTAATCGGTTATTTATCAATTTTATTTCAATAGTTGCTGCTGGTTACGTAATTCCTTCCACTTCTCACGTTTCTTTTTTTTTTCTTTGTAGACGCTCTTGCGGATTCGTGCGGGTCTTAGCGTGTGTTCGCTCCTTTTTTTTAGCCCCTTTTTATTCAGTCGGGATTTTACCATCGAAATGTGAAGAACACGTTACCTCGACTCATCATGGATCCATTCTTCACTGTCTTC
>JAAAKQ030193170.1:0-12007 GCA_010016005.3 Zanna intricata
TTTGGTGGTTGGGTTTCAATTAACCATACTTCTCAGGAGTGGTCGACCTGAGATTGTACAAGACTACACTTCATTCAGATTCATGCATATCATCCTCATTCATCCTCTGAAGTGGTACCTTACGGTAGTTCCGGAGGCTAAACAGATAAATAGAGAGCCTGTAAGAGATTATATCTTATTTTCACGTCACATCAACCTAATCTCATTGGACCGTGGAGGAGTTGTTTATTTTATTGTAGTTGAACAGATTGCAATGTACACATTAGGGGAAAAAGTTGTCTTACACTTTTTATTCCGTCAATAAAGAATACTTTTCATATGTCTCAGTAATTTTAAATAGCGATATCAGTGATATTGCTATATAATAGCGGTATCAGATTTTTACAACAAATTATTCATTAGATTTTCAATTTGGGAGCTGAATATTTTATTTTAAATAATCTTCCTGAATTCGGAAAAGGAAAATTTATTATAAAATTAATTTATTCTGAAAATGGGAAGAATTTAAATCGATGGTTTGTTTTTATTAATTACGTAAATACTACCCAGTTAATCATTAAAAAGAAATTGTATAATTATGTTTTAAAAAATCAAAACATTTAATTATAAATGTTAGCTTTCGTTAAAACCATCTTCACTTTCACTGCTTGAACTAGAATTACAAATTCTATCATTTTTACCCAGTAAGGTAATGATGGGTTGGTTAGTTTCTATGTGTCTAAATTGTAGCACGTCTTCCATTGGATAAATCTGATTTTTTTATTACAAGAGAAGTATGTGTATAACAACTTGAATGAATAAAAAATTCGAACGTCAGTTTCTCAAACATGGAAAAATAAAGATTGTTTCAAACTGATATGGTATAAAAAATAATAATGCTTGAAAACAGATTTGAAAATAATTTACGTCTATGTCAATAATCAGTAACAATATGAAGTATACTAAAAACTAATTTATAATTTTTTTGTAAATATAAATCATTCATTAGAAATATTTAAAATCTATATGAACATCATTCAATAATAATATTAATAAATAAAAAAATATTTTACATAACATGAAATTGTACCGAAGAAAATTGTTACTAGTTATAAATAAACTGATGGTGAACAAAAGCAAAATTAATAAATACGACTTAAACATTTATTTTAATATATTAAACATGGAATTTTATTGAATATGAAATCAGAGTCTTTCTGCACTCTGATAAGTGACATTAGATAAAAGTAGATTTGAAAAAATAAAAAATCAAGTGAAAGGTAGTGGTTTCTCAAAGTTTGATTTTGTGTTATCTTTTCAGAGTCTATTTTTATTTTTAAAGTACATGTAAACTGTAAACAAATTCTAAAATATCGAAAAAAATGGTGGCTTACGACATTAAAACTTCAGTTTTCAAACACTTTAATCACTTAATCATTTGTGTGATTAAGTAATCTCACAGAAACAAAAACAAAATGACATGCTACAATTTACAAAGACACAAACATAGAAAAGAATTACCAAACCCATCATAATCTTCCTGGGTATAAATTACTTGGGTCAATTTATAGTTGAGATTAAGCGGTGAAAGTGCATATGATTTTAACGAATGCTACAATATCATAATTAATTTTTTTTTTTAATTATTGTTTTTTAGGGGGGTTTGTGATGTCTGAATTCTATCGACTACATCAAGAATGTTTCCCATTTCTCCTAAACTTTTTTGTGGCTGTGACTTGTATTACAATTATAAGAAGTCATAATTTATAATCATAATAATTTATAATTCGTAAGAATTACATTATCTGAGAGTAATGATATTCACTAGATAGCCAATCTGAACGATGAACAAAATGAAGGTCACATGCAACTTGAATATTACCATCATTTCGGTAAACTTACCGTAATAATATGCCAGTACACGTTCGGTTCAGTGAAGAGAGCATCAGGAAACAACTTCGATTTCACTTTCTCTTATAAGACTGGCATGAGATATCATTGTTATTATTATTATTATTATTAAACTTGGGGTACGTCATTTTTGGAGATGACTTCTCGCTTGTTGCAGATGGTTAAAAATCTTGTTACGATTTTGGTAATTAATACACCTACATTCATAAAGATGGCTAACAGAGTTTAAGTTTCTTATTTTTTTATTATTATCTTACCCGCATATTACTGTTGCAGAGATAAAATATTATTTACAATAAGATGGCACTTCGGATATTATAGAAACATTATAAATTAATGTGGATTTATTAAATGTTTTTTTTTTTTTTAACAGTTTGGAAAGGGTCTGGCCCTCCATAGACCATCAAATTTAATTTTTACGTGTCTTTTGAGGTCTATGTGAATAGAATTTTTATTCCCGTAATATAAATATGGTATAAAACTTAAGAAGAGTTATCGAAAAAGAAATAAATCTTGAGATCTTCTTCGACATCATTTGTAAAGGGTTACTATAAATGAATAGTTATGGATTCTCTTCTTTTTTTTTTTATAATAGTAAAAAATGTTGACTTTATATTAATATTAGTTAGTTCAATAATAAGTTATCGTTTTATCGTTATATATATTTCCCAACATAGATTTTTATATTAAAAGATAACATCTTGTTTATATGAACATGAAAGACTTATATAGACATGAAAGATATAAGGGTTCTTCTGTCATTTGATTGATATCCAGCCAAATCTGTCAATAATTAGATACCTACAGCCAGTTAAATATTTAAACCTCTTTGTGGGATAAATTATTTAATTAATAAATAAAAAATGGTATTGTATTTACTTATAAAGAATGCGTATCATGTAATTTTAATTGGATAAGAAAGCCAGATGACATTTTAATAATATGAAAGTTCGTGTCATCATTTAAAATTGAAAATAATAATTTCATATGTTAAAATAAAGTATGCTAATTTATTAACATAGTTAAAATAAACAAAATATCTGACATTCTGGTGTGACATACATTTATTTAGGTTATATTAAAAGTTTCTTAATATAATATATTTTCTGTGACAGAAAACATAAACTAAAAATATTATTTGCATTTCGGTTGTTATGTCTACATAATTCAGTAAAAGTTGAAGTGTAAAACAATTGAGTGTTTCTATTACAATTTTATGTATTTATTTATTATTATTATTATAGATTTTTTGAACATCCTCGAATTGCTTGAAATTCGTAAAACATATCTAATTTTTATCTTAATTTTCCTGATTAATTTTCTTTATTTGCAATTTATAGATTTTTAACAACCTACATTTGTTATAACTTGATTCTTCTTGAACTGAAGTAAACTGGTAGATTTACCTTTTCTATGAGATTTATCATTTTAATCTTAAATATTTACAAGAAGCCAACTGAACAAGATAAAATAAAACATTTCAAATCTTTTCATCCTTGGATTCAAAAAATGACAGCCTTTATTCACTAATTTACAGCGCAATCAATTACTTTAAAAAAAAATTATATAAAATTTAATAAAAAAATAAATAGCATTAAACATATAGCTTCAAATAATGCATATAATACTAATTTATAAATAAATTATATAATAGAATAAAAAATAAAATATACATAAAGGAGAAAATAAAACTAACAAATAAAATACAATAAATGAATACGCTAAAAATATAAAATTTTAAATTTTTATAAAATATAAATTATTATAAATTTAAAACATTTAAATTGAAAACAGCGTATACAAAAAATATATAAAAAATGAGGATCCTTCTATAATAATAAATTATAATAATAATTATAATTTAGAAAAACGCAGAGTGTATAGTCGCAATTGTGAAACTGCGACCTTAATTATATCGGAATGACAATCACTCGTTTTTCATAAGAATTAAGGAATAATTAATTTTATAATTAAAAATAATAAAGATAGATTTAAATTTGCAAAACATATTTTAGAAATTGGACAAAGTTTTAACCCTAACGAATTCATTAAAATATTAGAATACACTAACAATTATCATAAAACTAGCACATTGGAAATATTTCATATATATTTGAATAATAATAGATTAGACCGGGTTCGAATCCCATTCAGGCATGGCATTTTTCACACACACTACAATTCATTCATCTCATCCTCTGAAGGTATACCTTAACGGTGGTTTCAGAGATTAAAAAAAAAAAAAAAATGAACGAATAAGTAAATTAAGTCGATAATGATATCCTATACAAACAAATTACACAATAATTATTAATTAATAAGTTGATACTATTTCATTTCATATCTCATTACAGTCGTAAACATCTTACGGACATGACGTTACATTTTTATTAACGTTAAATTTACGTTATTAATTGACAATCGACTATTATGAACGTAACAATTTTAATTTAATTTAGCTATAATTATATATATATATATATATATATATATATATGAATATAAATAAATAACTTTAAATATTGTCTGATGATGTAGAAGTGACTCCGAAAGCGTTCAGATATTTATATTAAAAAATGTTGGTAAATGGAAATATTAGTTTGTACAAAAGAATATATTAATACCAACTTTACCAAATTGATTAGAAAATTTAATCTTAATCTGTATGTAGTTGACATTTTTTATTTTATTCCTTGGTTTTTAAATTTATCATACAGAGTAATAGTTGTTAATTACTTCTAAATAATAATAAAAGATGGGTGCAATATTAACTTGTATGTAGTAACTTTAAACATTTAACTCTAGGATCTTTGTGTTACAGTAAATTTCCATCTTTTGATTAAGATGCCGTTTCACTTTCAAATTTAATTAATGTGTTCTTATTGCGCTCGTAGATAGATTCATTGCCATATTTACAAGGAACCTGAGTTTTATCTGATCTGCTGAAAAATTGTTTATTTTACAAAAATATTCTGCTAGAGTTTGATGACAGTTATCTCGGCGGTTTTTTTTTCAGTGGTTAATCTTTGTGCTATTAATTTTCGGTCTTTTATCCGGAGGTGCCGGGTCCAATCCCGGTCAGGTATGGCATTTTTCACAGACAATTCACACTACAATTCATTCATGTCATCCTCTGAAGTTATTTCTAACGGTTATTTCGGAGGTTAAAAAAAATAATTCAAAATACATGATGCTCTTAACTCAAAATTTCCAATCCCTCGTCAAGCAGAAAGAAAAACGATTTCTTCTATTAAGTTTTGTTTCAAGCTTTTCTATTTGATGAGATTTTATATTATTTAAAGTTTTTACACATGATTTTCATATAAATGATTTAATTAAAAGTTAAAGTTAACTCTATTATTGGATGAATATATGACATTTTTATAACATAAAATTAAACCAAATAAAATTCAATAGGGTGTAAAACAGTCTTTGAATCATTTAACTTGTTCAAATATACTGTAATCATTCTGATTATTCTTTATATAAAAAGAATAGATATTTTTTTTACTTTAAATAATGAATTATACTTACTTGAAAAGTAACCGATCAAAACTTAGTAATTGATATTAAAAGTAGACTTAGATTAGTACGCTTCTGGTGTGTTCTGATTCCGTACCAGTTTATATTGAAACCTTACCGTGCTTGTGGCTAAATAGAATCGGTTTGTTTATTTTATTAGGACCCTATTTACCATTACATAATTACTAATTTAATGTTTATTAGTACAAGTATACCGGTTGTGTAACAAACAGTATTCACATAGGCAGTAAACGTGTGTAGATATGAGTTGAATATAAATTAAACAATGTTATACATACGTTATTAAATTGAATTTAATTTAGCAAGCAGCCGGCATAACAGACCTCACCGTGGCTTGAAGGGCGACATCAGGGGTTTCTAAATTTTGAACCCGTAGGCCAATTAGATTTTATTTTAATAAGCCAATTTATTAACTTGCCGTATACAATGATATGAATCAAAACCGTATTTAACAAATTTAATATTAGCAATTCATAATATCAAGAAAATCCCATAAGAAAAATTAAATTTTATTTTCAAGTACAATTGAGTAATTCTAACTTTAAAAAATGGATTTTTATTACTGATTTTAAAAGTAATGTTTCTCAAACGTAGATTTTGTTTTTATTTATTTTTTTAATTTAAAAATTAAACCCATTATAAATTTTTATTTGGAAAAGTAGATAAAAATTTTGTAACACCTTCCTGGTATAGTTATTTATTCTGATATAGTAGAAAAATAATGATCCATATAATGAAAGTTACCAAAATTTTTTTTTGGGTTGGGATAATTTATTATGAAGTTTTTTTTTGTAAAATTATCATTAGATGTTTAAAAAAAACCAAAAAAGAACTTCTAAAAATCTGTTTTTTTTTAATGTTAATTTTTCTACGTTTGCTATGAAATGAAAGAAAATTAAAAAAAAGTCCTCTAAAAAATATACAATTAATAAAAAGTTACCTAAGATTTTTTTTTGCAGTAGGAGTGAATTCTAATAAAATTTGTTTAATATTATTATTATCAAAAATTTATTATTTGAAGTGTTAATAATTTAAAAATTGTTTAACTGATTATTTTTTTAAAAAAAGATAGTTTAAATAAACCAAAAAAGTTTTAAAGAATTCAAAATTTTTTTTTACTTTTTTCGGCTCCCCCATCCATAATATTACATGCAAAGTTTTTTTTTGTCAATCCCACAACTACTATATCTAGGAAGATACAAAAAAAATATGCAAATTAATAAAAAGATTTCTTTCTCGATGTTTGTGGAAGTGGGAACTTTTGAAAAAAAATTTTTTTTTAATTGTAAAAAATGCATGCACACATATATTAATGTTAATTTAAAATCCGATTATGTCTGTAAAATTTTGATAAAATTGACCACAAAAAACTATTTAACCCTCCCTGGAGATATTAACCCCAAAATTTTATCAATAAATTGGATAAAAAAACTCTGTTCGGGTACTGTGAACTGTTCTTTTAGCAAACGTTTTCTGTGAATTTTAGTTTTAACGTGTCGGTTGAAGTCGGCCATTGAAATAATGGCGTACTTATTTGCGACAGAGGAATACGTTGATATGGTATTCATTTTGGGTAAGTATTTGAAATGCACAGCTCCTGCAGTAGAATATGAAATATATTTTCCGAATCGCAGGATTCCAGATCTCAATACAATTAGAGCGACTTTTTGCGATCTTCGGGAATAGGTTCACTATCTAATATTCGTACCTACTACGAGCGATCAATCCAGCACAACGCTGTGATTTATGAAATTATTATCGATGCAGTTCAGCGCAGTCCAGGCGTCAATACGCAACATCTTTCCAATCGAATCGATGGAGGTCACTTAAACAAAACAAGTTTTTCCTTATCATAAATGGCCAGTTCAACACCTACTCCCAGGAGACGACAAATCGACAATTATATTTTCTTTACCGATGTGGAAAATTCACTCGAGATGGTGTCAACAAGTTGCGCAGTGAACATACAGAAGTAAATTGTCATAAAACAATAGAAGGCAATTTTAACACCGATTTAGCGCCAATCTATGGTGCCCCTTTCTTCACCTTCAATTGTTTGTACCGTGCACATTACCTGGCCACTAAACTGCAGAGGACAGCCCTGAAAAACTAAAAATTACAAAAAACGTGTTCAGAAATATGCCAAGAAATTTTTTTAAAATGGTGGGCTTATTTCTGAACATTCATTATAATCTAGTATGTATATTGCACTAGTGTAAAATTCTGAATAAAATTAGAATTTTTAGTTGCAGCGCGATCACGTCAGTTTCGTACTAACTTTATGTCGTGAAATGGAACATCGTTTCGTTCTAAGTAGCGGAGCGCTTTGTTGGAAATACAATACCTTGGTTGTGGCTATTTTTTTCATTTTCATCAATCGTTCGTCTTCGTCGCTGGAGATTTCATTACCCTCTTCTGTTACAACTTTTACAATCCCCTCATCTTAAATCTTAAATGTTGTTCTCTTGAATCCGATTCCAACCAGTCTTGCACTTCATCTTCACACCCCGGTGTATCTTCTAATGAAGCACAATCATTCATTCATTCGTTGGCATAACATAAAATTTTCTGATTATTAACCTGTGAATTTCTTGCCATATTTTTGTAAATGATTTATTAATTATCATGATTTATTTAACATGATTGATCGATTGAATTTCATGATTCTGCCAACATGTAAATTACATGTTTTATAGTCAATCCCTTTAATTAGGACCTAACTAAAGGCCCTAATGCAAGCTATAATGCAAGTATATGAGATAACATTTTTAGTTTTTAACGTTTTTGTTATTGCTGCTACGATACCCTTATCCATAGGTTGACAAATGGATGTCACAATGGGTAGAAAAAACTTTTCTTATTATTGTCCAAAATTAGAACAATTTCAGATGGCAGGGCTAATTACTAGGCTTTTGTAATTAAGTACAAAAAATAATCTTCAGCAATAGGCTTAATAACATTCGTACATGGAGTAAACGTTATCTCGGTTATTTTTTTCTTTCTGTACTTCAGACTTTTTGTACCTGAGGCTAATTATTGATTTAATGAATAATATGTAGCATATGAAAAGATGCCATACCTGAGTGGGATTGGAACCCGCAACCGCCGGATAAAAGTTCGAGACGCTTCCCGACACGGCGGCCGGTCATCTCGGTTAAGAGAGACCTCGGTTAAGGGAGGCCTTACCGTATATATATATATATATATATATATATGTACATATGTTTATGTATTTATATACTATATATATATATATATATATGTATATACATATATTCACATATTTATTTATGAAAGACAGTATCTATTTATAGTTTCAGTTTCATTTAAAGTAATTCATTAAGAAGACTTTATTTATGAGTACTATTTCAGGTAACAAGATTACTGAAATTTAATATTAATATTATTATAATTATTAATCGACTTTTTATATATTAAATTATAATATTCATTATATAATATAAACATAAATGAATCTAATAAAAATGAACATAATTCAAAATAAATTTCGTAGTGCCCTGCATTAAAATTTAACTGGCCTATGAAGAAATGCAAGGGATTAATTATCACTTAATTTATGCCGTAATTTATTGATTAGTTTCCTGGTAGAAGCTGCAATAAACTTAGTTTTGATGATGAAGCTGATCATGCTGACGTGATGTAATGTAATAATAACTCACAGCTGATCAGATCAATATATATATATATATATATATAATTTGTATTGGCTGCTTTAACAAGCACATAAATTAAAATAGTCTACAGCATGTTGTTATACATACAATTATTTTACATATTTAAAAAAAAATCGTCTGTTTTTGTATTAATTTATTACTTTTAATTATGGAATGCACTACGTACTGTAAATAAATTACAACTCTTACATGCTAAGTTTTAATTACTCTTATTAAAATCGAATGTATCCTTTTAAACGGATTCAAATAATTTTCTCTACTTCAGTTTTGAAATAATTAGAACAATCTTTTGTAAGTCGTTCTTTATTTAATTAATAACAATTTTATAAATAAAATGTTTTTTTAATAAATTACATATAATAATTAAATTTCGTTTATATTGAATTAATTTTGTATAATCTAGCTTTATAAAAATTACCACTAATTAAAAATTATTAAATTGTTTTAAATTATTATTATGTAATACCACTTATTAAAAATTAAAAGTACCACTTAATCTCAGAATTTAATTTATTAATTCTGCGTAGGTAACATCTCGGCACTACGTCCGACGTCCCGGATTCGAATCCCGTTCAGACATAGCACCTTTCCATATACTACAATTTCCACTGGGCTAATAACCATAACTGTTGATACCCGTTAATTCTAACAAAAACAAATTGTGTTACTTAGCATATTATCAGTTAAATATGTAACGGTTTGAGGAAAAGTTGTGTTTTAATTGTGTATTTATTTATTCCTATATACTTCACACACCAATGGCAGATCATAGTTCCGATGGGGGCCCCCTTTTGGAGTTCGCTTACTTGAGGCAAGGCGTAGAAGACCGAATCCCGGCCGTTTGGGTCGTTCTGACGTGGATTCCATGCAGCCGTGGGATGTAGATCTGTCTTGACAAGAACAGGTTTTGTGATGAAGTAAATGTTACGCGCTGATGAGTTGAATTGGGTAAATTTAAGTTAAAGTTAAATGTGAACGACTACGATCGATTAAGGGAATTAGGTCTAAATTGTCGTTGATGCGATCAACAATTTCTTGATGTGATTGTTTAATTGTAATTACAAATACTGAATGAGACATTTACTGTCAGTTATAGCTTGTATGTTATAGAGAACTACGCGTTCGTGCTTCTGCAAACTCGGTTAGCTACTACAGAGAGCAACGAATAGAATAGAAGAGAGACCATGTCCGAAAGAAGCCTACAGCGAAGGCAAATGCTGAGTTAATAATCCCTGATTTAAATGACTGGTGAGGCATCACCGCTCATTAGTGGTGATGCCACTTGCATCAGTGGCATTCCAAATGAGGCCAGGCTGATGAATGTGATATGTAAAGACGATTTCCCTTAAAATTCATCTTGGCTGGGAGCGGTGGGGGAGTTCCCCCGACGGTGACCGGAACGTCACATAGTGGATGTCTTCCCCTACGGGGTTTGGGATGTTTTGGCGTGGACGGCATAGCCGGACGCACCGGGGCGGGAGTTCTGATTGGTTAGAGGCGAGACACCGCCTAGGACCGCGAGATGCTTGATTACAGGTCCAGCCCTAGGAGGCTGGGGAAAAAAAAATACTTCACAAATATCTTTTGATTAATAGTTCAATATTATGATCTGAAGTCATATCTTTAAGAAAAGAGAAGATATTTTCTTTGTAATTCTTTGTAACAAAGGTAAAAAAAATAAATTTTTCGTTTTAAGAAATTGAAGAAATGTTTCAAAAATTAACTATTTATGAATATACTTGTAGGTTGTAACTTTCTTTCTGGCTAGAAATATAATTTACGGTGAGTTACAGTATTACAGAAACCATAAGTAAATATGATCGCATACTATCACATGTAAAGAGAGTTCCATTGAAAGCTCTTCAAAAATTACACACTAATATTCTCGTAGAAAACATTTAATATAAATACACAGAAAAAGTTAGGTCAGAGTATATTGTCGTTGGTAGTTCAACATAAAACAAAAACGATCATAAGAATTCATAAACAAGGGAAAAAATGAAAGTAAAATATAGTTTATAAAGAATAATAATTGCAATTGAACAAAGTGAAATGTAGTAATATATGGTAGGTAACGGTAAGTTGAGGCAGTTCCAACACAAATCGCATATACTTCGAGTTGTATTTTCAGTGTGTTTTCTTATACATTAAGTCATCAAAATCCAATAACTGTAGTCGTTTTAGTCTTCTATGTTTTTCTTTGTTGTCTATAACGTTAATAGCTAAATATTTCATGTGATTTTTTAGCCGCAATTTATATTTTGTACCGAATCGCTGTAATTCTTCTCGAAGAATGTTTAGGTAAACCTAAACATTCGTGGATTTCACTGTTTTTTACCAACCAAGGCGCCCCTGTGATACTCCTCGGCAATTTGTTTTGGAATCACTATATAATCTCGACATTTCCGCTGCTTGCTCTAACCCAAAGCCAGATCGCATAGGTTCAAATCGGTTTCAGGATCGTCCTGTACAATAATTATTTGTTGGATGTGAAAGCTATGATCTTTCGTTCAGCGACTAATACATTCTCTTAAACTTAATATCCAGTTGTTTTCTCTTTTCTCTTACAGGACCTTCCACTTCAGACGACAGTACACTTTGGACATGTTGTATTAGAACGACATCTAGATGGACTGGTGAACAGTCTCCTCTCCTCTTTGCGAATGTCACATGACCCGATCAGTTGATTAACCTTAATCTTCCATCTAGGTAGCTATCTGTTGATTTGGTCCAATTCCGATTATAGTTTACTTGAAGCTAGAGGTTTTTTTTTTGTTTCACCTCCGGAATCACCGTTAGGTTTTATATCTTCAGAGGATGAGATGAACGAATTGTAGCGTGTGTGAAAAATGTCATGCCTGACCGGGATTCGAACCCGG
>JAAAKQ030193181.1:0-12007 GCA_010016005.3 Zanna intricata
GGGCCCTTTACACTCTAACATATGACGAGCCTTACGGTGATTAATGATTAATTTTAAAAGAATGTGACGAGGGCTAACTACCATAATAGTCGATGCCCATATGATTTCTAAATAAAAATAAAAAAAGATACTTTTTTAAAAATGAGACACTTTTTTAAAAAGGTGTCCAAGTCGTTTACATAAATACCAGATAGATATAGTTCGATATTCAATGTTGAAAATTACATTTTAGTAAGATTGACATTTTACGTACTCCTTCAATCCTTTCGTTTTTTTAGTGTTTTAAAAGTTTATTAAAAAGTAATTATTTACTTCGACTAAATTTTAGTTTACTTGAAAAAATATATATGTATACCGTAATGGCCTCTTGTCTTATGGGGTCATAGCAAAGTTGGGGGGGTATGTATAGTTAATAGTAATATTTATGCCAAATTACACCTTTTCAAGATCATAGGGAGTTTCAAGATATTAGGCAATAACTATTTAAAAATGTTTAATTACCCCATTCTTAAAACCGATCAAATTAAAAACTTACTAATTGGAAATAATTTAATAAGAAATTTCATCGGGCTAAAACACAATCTTCTATCATTACATGAAAAAATAAAAAAACGGCAAAAACTATTCCTCTCTCTCTCTCTCTCTCTCTCCCTCCCTCCCTCCCACCCTCTTTTTTTTAATTCTCTTACAGTTAGATTGCTTTATGTAGTTTTTGAAGTATTTTTTCTTTATTTTGATTTTTAATTTTATTTGTTATAATGAGTCAAATTAAAGTGATAAACCTACATAATAATATATTTTACCTAAAGGTAATAACGTATGACATTATATTGTTAGTACAAATGTAGTGGCTTAAGGTATAATTTACATGAGTGAAATTTAATAGCATCTCTTTGTTAAATGCCATCTGTCTGTTTTATTATGCAATTACAGAATGTAATGAGAGATAACGATGTATGAAGTAATATATTTTTATATTATAAAAAAGAAGCTTTTTTAAACTGTCTAAAAAGGTTGTGAAATTAAGAGATCATTCATTTAATCTGCCAACTTTCATTGCGATAAAATAATATCTCTGTGGTCTATAAAAAAAATTTTATGGTTCAAATCTCCATTAGATTTTATATTTTCAGAGTTTCCAAATTTTATTAGATAGTTACGTAATCAAGATCAATTAGACTCTTTCTCACAAACTCTCTCTCAACCCCCTCTCTCTTCATGAGTGTGCGCGTGTGTGTGTGTGTGTGTGTGTTTGTGTGTACAGTAAAGATCTGTTTTTCGGTATGAAGCCACCACATCCCAATGGCAAGTGGGCAACACATGGGGACAAGAGGATCCCACATGGAGTAACACGAAAACATTTAAATTGAAAGAGAGGGATTGTGACGTATAACTTTAAATAGCGTTGAAAAACGAAAATTTGACTAAAGAACATAATTTTAGGATAACCCTAACCAAAATGTCGGACATTTAATAAATTTCACAAATATTAGCAAATTTTATGATTATCAAAATAATCTATTTTTTTGGGTAAGACCATTATTTAGGTTTTACCGTAGGCAATTTTTGAAACTAGATGTGAAAAATATTTGAAATTGTCATTTTGGTTAGGATTGTCATAGTCCGATGAGCCACAGGGCTGGTCCAATGGAGAACTCGTCATGCAAATCAACTGATTTCGAAGTCTAGAGTTCTAAGATTCAAATCTAGTAAAGGCAGTTTACTTTTATATGGATTTAAATTTTAGGATCGTGGATATCTGTGTTCTTTGATGGTCGGGTTTCAATTAACAACACATCTCTGAAATGGTCGAACTCAAACTATACAGACTGCATTTCATTTTCATTCATACATATCATCCTCATTTATCCTCTGAAGTAATACCTTCTGGTAGGTCCGGAGGCTAAACAGAAAAAGAGTCATAGTCCGATGACACGATGGTTACGTCAAATGTTTATTTTTTTCAATGCTGTTTAAACTAATATCATAAAATATTGCACTTTTAAATTAAAATCTTTTAGTTTCTTTCCGTTGAGAGGTCTGAGGTGTGGTGATCTCATAATAACGAAATTAAATAGTTTCGAGGAAGCATTTGCTAAATCTCATTTTTTTATGTTTAACTGTTGAAATGTTAGGAAAACGCGCGCGCGCACAATACACACACACAATATATATATTGTAGTATCGATAAGTTTAATCCTAGAATCCTTTGTATTCCAAAGAAATATTATAATGTGTTAAACTTTACTTATAAGTCACTAGCATGTCTTTAATTCATTTAGTATCTTCAAATTTTATATTTAATTGAAACAAACTATCACAATTCGTCCCTGTTTGCTGACAAATCGTTAAAAATGAATTAACTAATTTTAGAAATAGAAGATACTTGGATTAATTTTATCGATACCGTAATTGAAATCAATGTTGTCTTTAATTGAACTATCTTAAAAAAACCTGCTTGTTATATATAAAAATGACTATATATCATTTTTAACAGTGATTTGTGACATGCCAACAACAATATGGGTTATGGGACTCCATATATACATATATATATATATATATAAAAGTAATTATTTTTCCTCCGTTTATCGATAGGAATAATTAATCGATTATCCGTTCAAAACATAACTAATTTAAACATTTCAAAATGTAGGCTATATTTCAAGAATTATTATTATTGTCTTCCTATTTAGTATAGGATTATATTTTGTATATTTATATCAGAATAAAGAAATAAAAACTATTATTAACTATGGAACGGATAAAAATGTAAAAAAAAACAAGATCAATGAAGCGGTTGTTGGTTGTAGGTTTTATTTAAATTCCGCGGCCGGTTGTGGGTGTATTTTCGAAATACTTGATGTAGGTTGGCCGCAGACAATTAACATTATAGGAAAGCGGGATTTCATTTCAGTCTGTTTAAGGTATTGCGGCAAGCAGTATAGACAAATAGTATAATATTGTATTAACAACAAGCCGGCCGGCCGGTGTCGACGACCTAACTTTCCTCTGGTGGCCTCGAATAGAAAACTTTCTCTAACAGTAAGATGAGCTCTTCATGATAATCATTTAATTTAAACGAATTTATGTGTTACTAGTTTTATAATGATGTCTTTTATTTAATCTATTAAAAAGTGAAGGTGTTAACTATTTTTTTATTAAATTTTTTTTTTTTTTTTTTTTTTTTAATTGTCATGGATGACGGTCGGTAGTGCCTAATAATAATTCTATGATAAAAAAATGAAAATTTCTTTAAAACAGTTTTAATAAATTAGTTTTTAATGAAAATTAGTGGAATTTATTAATTTTAAACTATTTATATTTGTTATTCTATTATAATCTAAAATTTTTCGTAGATAATACTTTCTGGCTACGATACTCTACCAGTTGTTCATTTCACTTAATGATAATAATTTCTTGTTTTTCTTTTGACACACATCCGAAAGGATTCTCTTTTATAATTTATATGTTGTATCTGATTTCATTTGTTTTGAATCGTTAATTGTTGTAGCTAATCCCTACTTTTTTTGGGAATATTTTTTTCGAATTTCTTTTGATCTGAGGGTATTTTAAGCTAAGGACCTTTTTTGAGATCATTCTGTTGTACTTTTTCTCCTTTCCCGATCGGGTTCTCTTTCATTCAAAGATGGTAAGGATTATCTATAAGTGAAGATAAGAAGCGTCAAAAAATATATTTCTTAATGAATTGGCTAAATTAGCACCACAATAAATGTCTTAATCATTTTGTTCTCTTATGATTTCCTTTCTTCCCCATATTTCTTCATTCTTTCTCCATATTTTCGCTTTCTTTCTCCACAATATCTGTAGTCATATTTCTTTTTCGGTTTTTCCTTGAATCACTTGTTTTCTAAAATAATAAATTTTTTCCAGTTTGAAAAGATGTTCAGAAAGCATCAGTCTTCTTTATAACATCTAAAAATCTGTCATTAAATTTATAAAGTTCTTCATTTTCTCTAATCCTCCATTTATTCTCTTCAATTTTAACTGACCTCTAATAATTTCCTCTCTTTCTTCTCTAGCTCTTCAATTTTGTCTGTCTTATTCATATATAAACACTTAAAGGCATGCAGATATTCAGGTCTAATAATTGTATTATAAGTTTTGTTTTTTACGAAATTTATTTTTTATTGTATAAATGCTTTGTTAAATGGTAGGCAAGATCCATTTTACTAACTCTAATTTTATTCGATTCTCTATCTGAAGCGTTGTGTTTAATTATTTTCCCTATTTAGATTTATTCACTTTAAAATTCGTGATAATGGAAAAATTAATAATGGTTGGAGCATTTTTAAAAAGATATATTGTTATTAGATAATATTTTGACTTCACATACACATTCTTTTTTATTTTTTTATTTTTTCATACAATTATAATTGCTTATATGTCTGGTTATAGATTTTCGTTAATTGACCACATTTTTTATAAGTAGATTATGAAAAATAAGATATTCAAATAAAGGAATTTATTTTTACAAGTTAAATTACTTAAAGTAATTTATTTTTATGAAACTTTAAAATTTTAAAGTAAAATTTTTATAAACTTTACTTTTTATAAATAAATTTATTTTATAAAGTATTTATTTTAAAAACGCAGATCTCAGTCAATAAAATACGTAACAAAAAAATTATTAAACTACTTTTTGTTTACTTTATGGATTAATTAATTATTGGTTTTTTAAATAATTAGTGTAATTTTGAAGCTAATACTAATTAAATTTTTACGGTACAATAAGACTTTCTGAAGCATATCCAACCATTAGTTATAAGCGTTTAAAAAGTGCTAAAAACTATTATTTTCTTATCTCATTTGCTAATTACTGTATCTCGCAGGATACATCTGGTTCGCTTAATTAAAATATTTGGTTAATATTTACACTGTTTCCACAACCTTTATAAACGTTGATAATGAGAAAAAAATTGTTTGCAGTGTTAAGAATACTGCTATGGTCAGTTATGCCTTTCCATATCAAAAATAAAAAAAATAAAAATTGAAAAGAAAATATTTCCCTTCCCCCATTCGCTCTTTTTCTGTTTAGCCTCCCGAACCGCTGTAAGATATTACTTCAGAGGATGAGTGAGGATGATATGTATGAATGTAAATGAAGTGTGGTCTTGTACAGTCTCGATCGACCATTCCTGAGATGTGTGATTTAATTAAAACCCAACCACCAAAGAACATCGCCATCCACAATTTAGTATTCAGATCCGTATAAATGTAACTGCCTTCAGTAGGAATTTAACCTTAGAACTCTCGACTTCGAAATCAGCTGATTTGCGATGATGAATTTAACCAATAGACCAACCCGCTGGGTTTTCCCTCCCCCTTCAGAAAAACACTAGCGAGGTAATCACAATACAGAAAGGGTGTAAAGGTTCCTTGCCACTTAAAACTTGGACAATAAAATCTGTACAAAAAAATAATTATTAAAAACACTTAAAACACACAAACGATTTCAAATGAAATGTTGTCAAAACTTTCAAATGTTTCAATATTGCCACACGAATATTTAAGAAGTCCTATTTTCATTGCAAATCTTCTAATAGGCTATGAACTCTTTCTATCGACTAGGTTTATTCTTAGGTCATCATTTTTTCCTTCTTTTTTCCATCTTCCTGAAGATCTTGATATCAAACTCCAGGGTATCAGAGGCCTCGATGATGGATTCTTTCGATTCTCCACTGTAAATCACAGAGGATCTCCTGCTGCCAGCATCAGATAATACCGGCTCAGATGGTGCGTTACCAGTGCATCGGAGTAGAGACTCGTTGCACTCCCCGCTAAAGATTGTGGGGCGGGTGAACTCGCCCTCTCAATTAAAAGCCTCCGTGCTTTTGTTGGATCCATTTATGATTTCCTAAGTCTTCTTTTTCTAATATTTTCATAAATTCACTCTTAACTTCTCAATTCTCTGCGTGTTAATTTTTTTAATCCCTACTTTGGCTTCAGGCTTCTTCTCTATTCTGCGTTAATTGTCCTTTGCCTTGGACCTAGTCGAAGGTTCATTCCTGAAAGGAGACAAGCTCTTTTCTTTATTAACTGCTGCTTTTTTCTCCCGTTTTTTTATTGTGTTCTCTGGCTGGAAAATTTCCAAGTTTGTTATTTGCAGTACATTCAACCATACTTTCTAACGCCGGCGTTAGCTGTGCAATCACATCCTTCTCTTTGAAGATAGTGGCTGGAGTTGGGGCAGTTTGTGCTTGGAAATCTAGTTTTGACGTTTTTCAATCTATTTTTGACTTTTTTTTTTCAAAAGGTGAGGATTCAACGTACCTCACCTTTTGAGTAGTTTTAGCCTCTTGAATTGCTACCTCCTGTTTATACATTGGACAGTTACTAGATAAATTAATTAAATAATTTGTCTCCAATTAGAAACAAAAATATTGTAATGAATCAAATATCAATATTATATTTTTATACAATTATTTTTTTTATATTTTAATTATTTTATTTATTTATTTTTTTTTTTGTATTATATTTTTGTATTCAATTTTAATAATTATTGTTGTTTATATATTGCATTGTAAAATATTTAAAGAAGGAACACCTGATTAGTCTGCTAATCAGCAGCCTCCGGATGTTTTATTTGGGGATGGAAGAGTTAGATCAGTGTATTTAGCGGATGTAAACGTAACATTGAAATCTGTTCCTAGTAATCATTCATTTCTTAGAATTGTTATTATAGATGAAGCCTTTGTTAATAATATAATTTTTATTCAGTCCACCACAAATGTCCATCAAGTTCAGTCAAATCGTCTACTTTTACATTTTTAAGGGCTTATTCGGTAATATGTATCGTTAGCGTTTTAATTAAAATAATTATTAGAAGGCATATCTAATAATATTATATAGTATAATTAAACGTGTATGAATTTTAAAAATTTTATTTAGTGTAAATAAAATAAAATGTTTTTTTTTTTTTTTTAAAAACGTATTTCGTTAAAAAATAAACTTAACCTGCATATATATATATTCATCCATCCCTTCTTGCAGAGTATTAACAAAGTGTACCCTGAAATAAATTTTCCACCAATAAATATAGAGAAATAAAATTTAGCAAATGCTCCTACTTCAAACCAGTCTATTTTGAGAAGAGACCATCATACCCTCAAGTCCCTACGTAGGAGTAACTCGAAAAATTTTAATTTTAAAGGGTATTATTTGACATATCAAATGACATTTTGAAACAACAGCATCGTTAAATGCCATTGGAAAAATATTATTTAACGAAAAAATATCGGGTTGCAACTACCTTAACCAAAACGGTAGCCATTTAAAGTTTTTCACAGCTAGTTTTAAACATACCCTATAGTACACCCCAAATTGTTATTAGGTTATAATAGCCTGAAGTTTGTTACGTCAGACATTTTTTTTTCAGTAACCTTTAAAATGATTGTCATAAATCTACTCTTTCCATTTATAAGTTTTGAGTTGTCATCCGTATCCAAAGAGACTGTTTTGAGATGAAATTTGTTTATTTTTATGTTCAAAAAAATTATTTTAAATTTGCGATGCTTTATTAAAACTCAGTGTTATTTTACGGATATATATTAATGAAAAGAAAAAAAAATAATAAAAATAAATAATAAAAAATAATATTATATAAAAAAATGTAATTTGTAAAATTTAAAATATATAATACTAATATATAAATATATGAAATATAGTTAATAAAATTAAAATATTAATAATAATAAAATAATAAAAATAAATTTGTTCATTTACTATTTAAGCCTACTGGGCTGGCCTAGTGGTAAATTCGTCGACGCAAGTCACCTGTTTAAGTACTGACTTTCGAAGTCAAAGGTTTTGAGGTCCAAATCCTAGTAACAATTTAAATATGGATTTGCATACCAGACGGTGGATACCGGTTTCCTTCAGTGGTTCGGATTCAATTAACCACCATGGTCGGCCTTAACTGTATACAGCACTACGCCTCATTTAGTTGTCGTACTATCATCCTCACCTCATTTGGCAATGTGGTTGATTACTTTTCACTAGCTGAACAGACTGCAACATAGGAATAATAAAAAAGATTATTTTTACTTTGTTTTTTATATAAAAACTTTTTCCTTTTTTGTAAAAAACATTTTAAATGAAAGTTGTTTTGAATATGATCAATCGGAATACGTATAGATTTTAAATAATTTTTTGTACATTATCTAATGAGCCTAATCTTATTTATTAGTTTATGTGAATAACAGTTTAGGATAACTTTTTATTTCTGTTAATATGTTTTTACGAATTTATTCCAATTTTAAATGATAAAATTATTGTTTCACAATGATTAGATCAGAATACTCTAAAATGAAACTATTTTTTAAAATTATAATAAAAGAAATTTTTCCAAAATGTTAACTGCTTTTATTTCATATTTTGCTATTAATTTGATTTGTAAGTTATATTGTAAACTATATTATAACAGGGATCATGATCTTTTTTTTTTTTTTTTTATTGGGAGAAATCCCCTTTCCAATAAAAATTTATATAAAATTGTAATCTCAATTTAATTCAATTACGATAAAATTCATCAAACACTTTTTTCTTTACTTTTTGTATAAAAACTTCTTAATAAAAAATTATTTAAAAAATCAGTCAACTTTAATAAAAATAATATTAAAATAAATTTCAACACGAATTGTTCTTTTAGCATTTCTTATTTATTTTGTAACAAGTAGGATATATTGAAGTAAATAAGCTATGTCTATGATGAAATATCTTTGAATATTTTCTCTGGTGTGTGCACATGGGTGGGTAGTTGCGTTCTATCGAAAACCGGCTTTTGTAGATGCATGATAAAACTAGCATAGAATAAATTAAAAGCAAACTTATCGCAAACCTTGTAAATACTCAATACATAAATAAATACATTTATTTATGAATTACGTCAGTGGCAGTTGTTATGCTGTGATGATGGTTGAATAAAAACAATTAATAATAATAGTATAAAATAAAACTATTACATTAAACAAAAGCGAAATAATAATTTTACATTGTAGGGAATTATTGTATATTAAAAACAATCACACCATTTAAACTCTACAACCTTTGTAAAAAATGTATAACAAATAAAAAAATTAGTCTGATTTTTATAAAAAAAGAATTTAAAAATCTGAGTTTTATGGGATTCTTCGCTAATGATATGTAAAAATAAAAATGGCAATATGTTAAATAGGTGGAAGAAGTACGTAGAACTGGATTTCAATTCTCGATTAGGGTTGGGCCATTTAAATTATATATTTTTTAAAATGATTTTTAGCCTCCGTTCCCCTTATCAAAAAATGTCTTACTCCAAATTGCTTACTTAAAATTTCTACATTTATTTATCATACTTGTATTTTACCGTAGATTAAACTTGATCGATAATGCAAGGGTCGTTTGATAATAACACTAGTCAGAAAATAAAAAAATTTCGCGTATCTGGAATCGGTACACGGTGATTTTAACTGATTTGGGGGTACTGAATTCAGAACAGTTTTCAGAATTTGTGTAATACGTCAAATTTTTTAGATACATATGATTTATTTACCAATAAATACGTAATCAATGTGAAATCAATACTTAAAAAAACTAATACTCAATTAGCTGCGGCAGTTCTTGAAGAAAGTACAAGCAGACCTCAGCATCTAAGCGGCCAGGTAATATGAACGGTCCAAAAAATTTATTGTGAAGGCCACACCATACATTGACGCTATATCGGTGTTGAAAATTGCCTTCCATATTTTCATAAGGTTTACTTCTGCCCATGTATGCTCATTGCGTAAATTGTTGACGCCATCTCGTGCAAAATTTGCCTTATCGGTATACAAAATATACCGGTAGAGTTTCGATTTTTATTCCACCAGTTGCAGAACTCCAAGCGAAACCGGCCGTCTCCTGGGTGTAGTTGTTGAGCAGGCTGATTATGACGAGGATAAAACTTGTTTTAAATGTACTCCTAACCATCGAATGCGAAACTCCGATCTGTTTAGAAAGACGTCGTATACTGACACCTGGACTGCGCTAAACTGCATCAATAATAATTTCATCAATAACAGCGTCGTGTTAAACTGATCTTCGTAGATTGCATTACAGGCCTCCATAGCGCAAGTGGTAGCGTCTCGGCCTTTCATCCGGGGGTCCCGGGTTCGAATCCCGGTCAGGCATAGCATTTTCACACACACTACACATCATTGATCTTCATCCTCTGATGTAATACTTAAATGTGGTTCCGGAAAAAAGAAATTGGAAGAATGTGGTTAAAAAAAAAAAAAAAGATTGCAATTGTAGAACTCCAAGCGAACTGACAGTCTCTAATGTGTAGAATTTGATATGATAGGGATAAAACTTGTTTTGTTTAAGTGAACTCCAAACCATCGAATGCGAACTCCAATCCGCATAGAAAGACGTCGTGTCTGCACTGAAAGACTCCTGGACTGCACTGAGCTACATCATAATAATTTCATCTACAACAGCGTCATGTTAGACAGATCGTTCGTAGCTGATATGAATACTAGGTAGTCAACCTGTTTCCTGAAGATTGCGAAAAGTATCGCTAATTGTTTTGGGATGTGGAATCCTGCGATTCGTAAAACGTATTTCATATTCTACTGCAACAACTTTAGCATTACCATTACACACACCAAAAATAAAATACGATACCAGCATATTCCTCTGTTGTAATTGAGTACGGCATTGCTTCAGTTGCAAACCGATCACATCACTAAAAAATCACTAAACTTTCCGATCACTAAAATTCGGAAAAAAAACTTCGCTAACGACAGCACTGTTCACAGTACTCGATATGCTGAATGTACCTTACAAAATGATACAAACACTAACACAGTATTGAGCATTGTTGATCAGCTGTTGTTATCTTATTACCAACTTTGAAACAATAATTTTTCAAATAATTTATTACATTTCTGAAAAATTATCTAAGTCATTTTTATTTTTCAGTTGTTACATAATTTCCAGGGTTTTTTTTTTAATTTTTTAACAGCAATTTTTAACAGTAAATTTTACTTTTACAAAAATTACTCTTTCTCTCTCTATCACCCACCCCGTACACACACACACACGCGCGCGCGCGCGCGCGCGCGCATTCATACTCAACTCCTAATAAATAATCCTCAACGTACCAACAGAATAAAAATAGTTCTGTTTTACAGGTCACATCTCTGATTAATATTAATTATAAAAATAAAAAAAATCTGTTTAAAATTGTTCATATAAGTCCCCATTAATATTTTGAATAATATTTTTGTAACTTACTGGCTTCTAATTAACAAATAAATACTAAATACAGTATTTTTCCTCTATAAAATTCTGTAATATTTAAGTATTTTTCTACATTTCAGTGGTTTAAATAATATCATCCAATATATAATTTTGTTGAAGTTGGTTCCGCCATCTTCGTGATAAGTACAACCAAACCGAAAAAATAAAATAAATATAATTAAAATTTGTTACAAATAAAATTTTTCGGGTCTTTTTCGTTATTCCCCACCTCTTCCCCACCACTTATATAGCAAATCGACCCAAAGATTCATAAAATTTTATAAAATTTCACTACAAAGCAATAACTTTAATTTTTTTTTCTTTTTTTTTTAACCTCCAGAACCACAGTTAAGTATCACATCAGAGGATGAAGATGAATATGTAGCGTGTGTGAAAATGTGCGTGTGTCGAACCCGGGACCTCCGGATGAAAGGCCGAGACGCTACCACACGCGCCACTTAAGCCGGAACTTAACTTAACTATCACATGGATAAAACGAAGAAATATCTTTCAGAATTTGTTCAAAATAATCTTCATTTTTATACCTGCGACGCCACATGACATTAACTTCTCTATCTGTTTAGCCTCCGGAACTACCGTAAGGTATTACTTCAGAGGATAAATGAGGATGACGTGAATGAAGTGTAGTGTTGTACAATCTCAGGTCGACCACTCCTGAGAAGTGTAGTTAATTGAAATCCAACCACCAAAGAACACCGGTATCCAC
>JAAAKQ030193192.1:0-12006 GCA_010016005.3 Zanna intricata
GTGTGTGTGTGTGTGTGTGTGTGTGTGTGTGTGTGTGTGTGTGTGTGTGTGTGTGTGTGTGTGCATGTGTGTGTGTGTGTGTGTGTGTGTTCATGTGTAATGCACATGCATTATCGCGTGTATGCTTCAAATTGGTGTCTATAATGTTATAAGTTATCCATAAGTAAAGTTACTGTAAGTAAAGAAAACTATTTTGTTTGATCCTTATTGTCATGAAAAGTTTTGTTATTAAATACGTAATCACCATTTTTTTCTGCTTTTTTAGGAGGGTGACACAATTATTTTAACTCAAAAAGTAGATGAAAACTGGTATGAAGGAAGTATTAATGGTAGAACAGGTTATTTTCCGGTTACATATGTTCAGGTAATCGTACCTTTGCCTTAATTGACAGACATGAACGGCGAATGATTTATAAAAACTAAAGATTGAATTCATCCAAGAATCATTGTGTAAGTATATATAAATATCTATACAATAATATATAATGGCTTTTGTTAAATAATCCATTTCAAATGTTGTTACATTAAAGAAAGAAATATTTATATATATATATTATTTTTTAAGTGTAAAGTTCATTGTATACCATTTGAGAAATTATGCGTGTATTATATGTTACATATTTTATTGTTTTAAGATTTTCATAAAAAAAAATGTTATTGCAGCTATTATTATAGGAAAGATGAACTTTTAATAAGAAACAAATTCTACTTTTTTAAGTTAAATTTAATCTGTATGTATGAAAGTAGTCTGTAAAATTAGTATGTAATGTATTTTATTTATAGCTCTGGTAAAAATTTCCTGTTAATTATGTATTTGTTTTTATTTTTCTTATATAAATTTTTGTTATAATGGCGTAAAGTTATTATTTTATGTTACAAATACTGTGTTTTTATTGTTAAATATTTTGTAAGTTTTATTTTCTATACTGAAGTAAAATACTGTATTTATAAAATTGTGCCAATTATTACATTAATATAATACTTTTTAAATTAAATTTTATATATATATGCATGGGGTAAGTCACAGAAACCTGAAATAAGAAATTCAAAATATAATACCATTTACTGACATAACTTCATTTTTTAAGTAACATATAAGACAAATTTCCTCTACAGTTTTCCATACTCCTGTTGTCTGTCCTGCAGATTTTGCATCAAAATTTACACATGTTATCTGGGATCATTCTAATTTCTTCTTGTGTGGAGACTGAGTTTGTTAATGTTATTATGCTTTAGACTTTAGATACTCCACAAGAAACAGTTGCAAACTGACACTCTGGAGAACAGTCAGCATGGCGCCGGCCATGCAGTATCTCCTCTTTTTGAAATTATGCAGTCTGCAAAAATCTCTTGAATTAATGCCATAAATGCTGTGACAATTTTGCTGTTCCATCCTGCTGAAACCATGCCACAGACAAATCAAGTCACGACACAAGCAATTCAGGAGCAAGGAAATCTAGTAAACATCACTGAGTATGGTCAGAATTGACTGTTGTACATGTGCCCTTCTTCTTTAAAGAAATAAGGGCCTATGATTACAGAACTTTTTAAAATGCATCAGACAGTTACACATGGACTGTGGAAAATGGATGCTTAGGATTCATATCAGACAAGTAACAAAAATTTTTTTTCTTTGTGCTCGATAAATGAAAATGCTCTTAATGACTAATTAGCAAGATCATTTGTTTCCAGTAAAAAGTTAATAAAATTTGCACAATATTCTATTCAAGATGCACTATGATTATTTGGTTAATCACAACCAAATCACATTCTTAAAATACATTTCTACTACAAACATATAGTGTACAATCATCCATTGTTTCATTTTTACTAAAGTGGCATATGGTACATGAAATCACAATAGATTTCTGCCACCTACACATCTAGATTGTCAATTTATTTTACTTTAAAAATGTATAGTATAGGTTCCTGTGACTCACCTGTATAATGGATTATTTTTTACTTATAATTCTTATTATTAATAATATATAATACATTTTTGTTTTGTTTTTAATATTATATCATCCTCCAAGTGGCGGAGTTTTCAGTTTGTTTTGAGAACACTTCTTTATGTTTTATTTTTATATTTTGTATAATGAATTAACTCTTTCCAAATAACTGGCTAAAGCCAACATAAATTTGTTGACTTTTAACTCTAGTCATGATTTCTATACTGTTACACATTTGTACATTGCCTTTTCTCAATTTTTAAATCTTTTTTGTGTTTGACAAAAATTACATTATTTAAAAGTATATTTTCTTCAAGGTCAAACTTATTGTTGTACATCTTTTTTCTATTAATAGTTTTTATAAATATTTTTTTCTCTTTAAATGTAACTTTCACTTTCCGAGCTGTATACTGTTTAAGAGAAAGTATTCTGATTTGGTTAAATGTTGCATGTTTTGACATTTCATAACTCTTTTTAATAAAAAACACAATTTTTCAATAAATTTTATTGAATATGAACCTTATGGATCTTGAATCAGAATTTTGTTCAATGAGTAAATAAATTCTTTCACATAATGTAATGCTCCTGAGAGAGTTATGATACTTCTTGATCATATTTTTTATTATTTATACCTCCATAAAATAAGGGGAGGAAACAATTTTTCATTTTTTAAGTCCAGTACTAACTAGATGATTTTATTATATTTTTATTCCACTTTTGTAATATCTATAAGATGTATTTGGACAATTTAATTCAGAGTGGAGGGTTAAAAACCTAATCATATTTTCATCAATTATCGTTTTGATTATTATCTTCAGGTTGAATAAACCAATTTATATGAAATTTGGTATGATGCCTTCCAAATACAGGTAATTGATGTCATTTAATCACCATGGGTCCTGTAACTTTGCAATGAAAGTTATGTAACTCTTCGCTAGCCTTTTTAAAAAATAGATAAAAGAACTGCTTATAATAACTTCTTTCTTTTTTTGATAAAAATACATATTTTACTCCTTATTTTTTTTAAATTTTAATCTGTGACTAAAAAATCAAATCACATTATTAACCTTTCTTATATCAAATAAAAAATGATTTATTACATATTTCATTAATTCTAATCACCATAAAATATAATTAATATAGGAGACAATAAAATAGAATAGTTTTTTAATTTGTAAATAATTACCTACATATTTACAGAGTGTCCAAAAGATATCTTCTAATGCTGTTTGTCACTCATTGAGAAAACTATTTGTGTTGCCTAGCATTGTTATATGCCGTTTAATGTCAATCTTTTAGGCTGCAATGTACCAATTATACGAATCTGGTATCATACCAAAGTGATGGTAAATTTGATCTTTTTTTACCAATTACCTATGACCATCTGTATGTACCATCCAGAAGGGAAAGCAAGAGAATTATAGGATGCCTCACTGTAAATGCTCTTGCAGTACATATGTAACTGGTACTGCAACTAACATGTTATTTTGAAGTATCCTAAAAAAATATGGGTTATCAGATGATTAAAAGTAGACTTAGGTCATTAAAAATGTTCACTATTTAGTTATATTTGTAGTATTATTATCTTTGCTATCAAAAAATAATCAATTATTCCAAAATAAATAACAGTATTCACTTATACACACACACACACATGAAATAATATTAGTAAATCACTATTCAGGGTATTCAATTTGTTTTAATTAGTATTATTTTTTTAAAATTCATCGATAAGGTAACATTTTTTCCATAAAAAAAAAATTTTTTATTTTAATTTTAAATAAATTAGTAGAGGAATTACAAATGGTTTGACAGTTTATTATAAATGTCGATGGAAACATAATAAATGCCTTTCTTGTAAACTGAAGTATTGTGTTGAGTTATATGAAATGGTTTAATTGTCTGGTGTGATAAAGGTTAATATTGTTATTTTTTTTTAAGATTATGTGATTATTCTTTTTAGCCAACATTGTCACATTCATAAGTATAGACAAAAGGATAAGTTAATAGAGAAATAAATAAATACTAAAGCAAAAAAAAAAAACACATTTTTAATGGAATAAAGCACAGAAAACAGAAAAATGTTGGTATTTAAATACAGTTAATAGTAATAGAACAGATAAAATAAAATGAAGGACTTAAAATGATAATAAATTTATTCTTAATACCTTTTAACTTGCATATCCAATCTTAAACAAGAAAATACACATGAGGTCAATGCAAACCAATCATAATATTGCAAAATCTTTGATCAAAATAAAATCATTAAGTTTTTTATCACATATCAGAAGTTTTAAGGTTTTTAGATGTGTTAAAACACTGAAATAACTATATGTTTATGCTCATTGTCTTGGATAGTCATGGTAGTGAATATAAAACCTATTACAAAAAAGAAAAATATCAAAATATAAAAAAATAATATAAATGACGTAGTTGATTACAGAAAATATATATAAATTAATTATAAACTATGAATAATACAATTTTCAGAAAATGCACAATACACATATTTAATGATCTTGGCCACTTGGAGAGTTTATAATATTTTTTTAATTAATTTTATCGCAGGTTACCATGGGAAAATGTCTTCTGTATAATAAAAAGCCTATATTTTATTGTAGAAGCTGTATTGTAAAATATTTAATAATAATATTGTTGATTAATAATAAGTAATTAATTATTTGATTAGGTGTCAAAATATAAAAATTACTGTAAATTTCACTATATACAATTATATTTGAAAAAGATTATAGAAAAACTTTTAGACATAATATGAGATGGAGAAAGTTCCTTTATTACTATAAAAAACACAAATAACTTACCATATCTAAAATAGTTATCACATTCAAAGTAATTTCCTTGGAATCGTATACACAAAACCTTTGTTATGTTGCAAAAGCATCTATGATATCCTTTTTCTGAAAGTCATCATTTCTGTATGTGATTGTATAAGTTGTCTTCTTTGGTGTCAAATTGGTAGACTTTCAGCTTTTAATTTCATATTAGACAACAAAGAAAAATTGCAGGATAGTAGGTCGGCAATCATCTATAAGGTATGAGACAACTACAGGATTGATTTCTGTGTAAAACTATATTGTTTGAAAGTATGAGAGGAGATGTTATCAATGTAAAAAACCAACACTGCTTTTTTACATAGTTCATCAAATGTCTTTAAATGTTTTAGTAGAAGTCAGAATTTACTTAAGAGTTAATAGATTTTTTGGTGAACTTTGATGTTCAAAACTAATGAACATGCTCTCTCTTGGGACATTTTGGACTGTCATATCTACTTTGGATTTGAAGATTGCTGTAATAACTATTGAATTTTCTATGATGATCCTGGAGATGAAATTTCAATTGTTATACATCCTACAACATACAAAATGCTGTTCAATTTGATAAAGTAATGAGTAAAAAATTTTAATACTATAAGACACAGTTAAGATTTTGTTGAGCTTCATAATTGATGCTATCCGTTTCGCATAAATCAATTTTTTTGGTATCAATGGATGAGTTCCAAAATATCTTTTTACAGTTTCTTTATGGCCAGCCTCAGTAGTATATTGTTTTTTTTTTATTATTAATAATGTGCATATTTCAAAAAGTAATGTAAAAATACATTATTTTTCTTGTTGTTCCAAATGATCCTTGAATTTAAAATTTAACTAAAGTACTTTTTTTGAAGATACAACCATAATGGTCATCTTCATTGTGCACACTAATTAATAAACATGAACCTAATACAAACAATGACTCAAATATAAAATAAAGGTAAGAGCTTCAAACGTCGATATAACTTATATCATAAGTGTTAATATATTCATTGACACTCTTCAAATTAATTAAATCAAATTAGTCACTTAATTTTAATAACACTTTGAGTGTTATTCAATCTGACAAAATATTTCTCAAAAACGACTTTTAAATCTTTTAGTAGTAATATTAATTTGGATAATGTAGAGGGGGTTTACTAACATTTTTACTCTAATTGCTCATAATGCCATATACGTGTATGATATCTCTTAGTGCCATCGGTCCTCTGAATGAATGAATGTATGTCTTTAGGACCACAACACCATTTTACACCATCTGGATTTAATGGTTCTCTTAGTAATCGGTGTTAATTTATGTACAGTATAATTACTTTATTATAAAAAAATTTTTGATTTCAAAACACTTATCTAACATTTTTAATCCTGTATATATGTTTTTTATTCATATATACTGTGGAAAGTATATATGATTATACCTTCACCTAGGCAATGATGAAGTGGCACTTCATGCCGAGAAGCCTTTATTTATTAGAGCCTCCAAAGGTGGGGCAGCAACGCTATGATGGGTATATGCGCTAGCAGCTAGGTTGGGAGTGCTGCCTGTATACATGCGTACATTTACTGCACTCCTGACATTTTCTCAACCTTGCGCAGTCGCCGATCTACAAACGCATGTGGTAACAGTAGTAATGTCATTTTCAGTCACCTGAATATCATCATCATTGGTTTCAGTTATAATTGTATAAATGTTATTTTCAGTTATTTGATTGCCATTGTCATCGGTTTCAGTTTCTCTGTGTATAGTTTGCATAATTGAGTGTCAATAAGATTTAACATTGCTGTTATCTAAATATTCAGAGATTTTTTCACCATTAAATTCACTTTCCTAAATTATATAATATAATTTTTTTCCTAAATATGTTTTAGTCCTTCATGGATAATTTCTTTTTATTATTAAAATGTCTTTTTGACTGAGCTGGACCCGGAATTTTGACACCAGCCATTACAAAAGTAATGAAAAAATCTTGGGACTACAAACAATTTTATAACACAAAGTATTCAAATAGCATGCCACATAAAGGTTAACAGCTGAACTGAAAGGCTAGCGAAAGTAGAATACATTCCATATGATTTATGCATAGGCCATTAGATGACATTGAGGGCTTTTGATATAATGCCTAGTAGCACCGATTGGTGGTTATGACACTCAATGTGTTAATAAAGGATAAAATTATTTATGATTGATATATAACTGGTTAAACTAAAAGAAATTTAAGTTCCTTACAGTTGATTCTACAATTGATTAAAAACTAATGTTAATCATCTTGGTTTTTGTAATAAAGTAAATATTTTTACATTTTATGTAAACAGTAGTTTTCTTTTTAAGTCAACTAACAAAACATGGAACATAAAGAACTGCAAAACAAACATTTGTTGGTACTAAAGACCTTCCTCACATTTCAACCACTCACAAGGAAGTTATTAAACATTTTAAACAGAAAGGGTAGGATTAACAGAAAGGGTATGATATATTAAAGGACATTGTAAAAAAAATTTATAAATGAAAAATCTTTATGACTATCCAAACCATAATGTTAGCCATTTTAATATTTTTCACAGCTATTTTCAAGTAGTATATTTTGCATGCCAAGTGGGTTAGTGGTCTTATACTAAAAAGTATACTATATAAAATGTTATGAGGTAGGAATATTTGTTAAATTTCTTTTAGTATTTCACTGTTGAGCACTTATATTTAAGACGTACTCTATGGACTATAAATATCTTTAAAGAATATGTTGATTAGAAGCAGAAAAATGGGTCATCTGAATGTAAAAACAGTCCCTAGTATCTACTCTTTACAGATGATCCTATATCATACCATATTTGCCATTTATTAAAAATGAAAATACCAAGTGGACAATAAATATTTGAAATATATGAAACAGTTGTGTTTACCTGTTCCTACAATAAAACAAATGACTTAATCTCCTTAAAAAATTCCTTTTATATTAAGAAATTTATAACACAAGCTAATGCTGTGTAATTTATAAAACAGGTCTTGTTTATCAACACTATGAAAAGCCACTTTTCATTTCAATAAAAAAATAAGCTTTTTTTTAACCTATCTTTTTAGAAATGGTAGAATTTATAATATTAAATAAAATAAAGAAATTTAAGCGATGATGTGGATTCTAGTTACCGTAGTACAGCTGTGATCACAAAATTTGAAGCTTACTAGTAAGCCAACAGAACCTGCTTCAGCTGATATTCTAATATTCTTTAGCATAATATATGGTTTTTATAATACTATACATTGTTCTGCTAAGCCAATTTATTTATACAATAATTTTATCAGAAGTAGTAAATGAATGTGTACAGTAATTTTACAAGTAATTCAAAATAATAGAATAATATGATAAATCTGTAGTTATCAAAGACTTTTCTTTTAATTCAATATTATAAACTATGTTTATAATATTCTGATTCGTCAATATTCATTGACGAATAATATTCTGATTTGTCAATGTTCATTGACGAGTCAGAATAAGTTTAATTAATTGAACTTATAATTTGGGTTTAAAGAATTAAAATGCAACACATTTTGCAAAACTAGAAATAAAACTGCTATAAAATCTTCAGCTCCCAAATGTCAGCAAGTTTGATTTCCTGTATCATACTTTCACTCTCAAACTTTTACTTCATCTTTAGAGGTCTTCAATTTCTAAATAATTAAAGATTCCATTGTATTATTAATTATAATATTCCTATCTAATCTATTAAACTTCTATTTTTTTCACTTTTTTTGTGATAAGTAATGCTTCTGATATGATTCGTCCATTTTAGCAAATTTATTTTCACATATCTGTTTAATAGTCTCAGTGAAAAAAGTGACATTACGACTGCCAACTTAACCTTTTACTTCAGACTATACCATTTCAGTAAGTTCTAATCTGAATGATTGGGACTAATTGAACATTCTGCCCATTTTCTTTTAAAGTTCATCAAACAAATACAATTTGTGTTTTTCTTTGTTATCTTAATTAAATTGTTTAATTGAGGTTCAAATAATCTTATTTTCTAGGTTATAATTGCTGATGTAAGCGTTGTAGTCTAGTACAATTGTAATGGTAACAATACTAATAGCATTATAATTAACATTACATTTAACATCTATTTGCAGCAATAATTTCTTTGAATATTTGTGAAAAGAAAAGAATTGAATTCTGTTTTTTGAAAAGCAGTAGAAAAAAGTTTTTAGAATGGTTGATATGTAACATTATAGTTGTCATACAGCAACCACCAAACTCCATGGCAACACCTGTAACTAGACTGATAATAGTGTAATAGAATACTGCTTTATCAGCAATTGTTTTTACAGTTGCTATAAACATATGCTAATAATAGATAAGCATAATATAGTTTATAACAATAGTAAAGAAACTACGAGGGGTGTTCAAGTCAATGCAGGATTATTAATTTTTAATAAATATAGAACACACATGATAGTAAAAAATATTTTTATTTCTTGATTTAATCCCCTGCTATATATATATTTATTTATCCCATTATTTCACTAGTGCCTGAATACCTGCAGCCTAGAAAGATTTGTCGTTATACTAAATCGCAGATAGGACTGATTGTTCTACCTCATCATTGCAGTTGAAATGTTTGCTTTCCAAGAGTCCAAACAGTTGAAAATAGCTGGAAGTGAGGTGTGGACTGTATGAGAGAGGGTTGTTAGCCCACCAGGCTGATCTAGTGGTTAATTCATCATTACAAAGCAGCTGATTTTGAAGTCGAGAGTTCTAAAGTTCAAATCCTAGCGAAAGCAGTTACTTTTATTTGGATTTGAATACTAAATCATAGGTACCGGAGTTCTTTGATGGTTGGTTTTCAATTAACCACACATCTCAGGAATGGTCGACCTGAGACTCTACAAGACTACACTTCATTTACCTGCATGCATATCATCCTCTGAAGTAGTACCTTACAATTGTTCTGAAGACTAAACAGAAAAAAAGAGAAGGGGGTGTGGCAATAACTCCCAGCCAAGATCATGTAAAAATGATTGATCTTGTAAATTGATCATTAGTGATCATGTATCACTGCATATCATGCAGTGGGCTGTATACAGTCATGCATTGTCTTGCAGAAACAGAATGCCTTTAGTGATTGCACCGAGCTGTTTTTTCTTCAAAGCATTGTGCACATCTTGAAGAACTTTGCAATATTACTCACTGTTAATATTAACTCCACAGGGTAGAAAATCGATGTGAATGATGCCATTTTTATTCTAGAAAACTGAGGCCATACCTTTGCCTGCAAAAGCAATTGTTTAAAATTTTTTGGGGGATGGTAAGACATGGATGAAACATGGTGAACCATATTTAATCACATGTAACAATCTGATTGAAAAGAAGCTGGCTTTCTTAGTCAAAACATTGCTTTAAACCTTTGCAGATGTGCAGTCTTCTTTATCTTGGTACCCAACATTTAACCTTATTAAACTTCAGATGGTGATGATTGATTTTTTTTACAGTTCTCACAGGCACATTTATTGCTTCTGTAATTTGCTGACAAGTTATGTCGATTATCAAGGATCATTTCTTACATTCTCCCAATGTTCATGAAAATGATGACTACATTTAGTAGTCATTAGGCTTCAAACCACCTCGACGATTACCAGGATCATCACTCACTGATTTTTGTCCTTCTTTAAAACATTTGCACCACTTAAATGTTTTACTATGACTAAGTCTTACCACTGAACTGTGCAAAGAGTGGTAAACAAATCTCATCGGATTTTACTCTTTCATTCACGAGAAATTTCATTACAACACGCTATTTCAAATATCCATTTATTACACTGGATGTCATGTTCTTTACATCTGACTGTTATTGTTAAAATGTTGCTTCATGCTACCTTGCCATCTGGTAATGTCTGAAACTTATAAAACTAATAGAATGTGCAGGAATCTCTATTTACACTTCAGTCTAACAGAAGTCCTAGATTGACGTGAACTTCCCTCTTGAAATTAAAAAATAATAAAATGCAGATGAAAGATCCAAGTACTGAAATAAAAATAAAATGATGCTGTGTCTTACTGAAAGTTATTCATAAAAAATAACCTAATTAGTTACACTTTAGTGCATTTCATATTTTGTAGTTCAATTAACTCTTAAAATACTTCATAATACCGTAAGAGAAGAAATATTTTTTGCTTCAACTATAAATTATTTAACATTTCTGTCTTTATAAAAATAATTCAATTGAGCAAAAGTAATCATTGTTACAGGAACTTTCAGCTTATATTTAATCAGTCATCTAATTGCAGGTCCAGTAGTACATGTAAACAGATTGTAATTACGTAACTGTTTAAAGTCTTTAAAACATTGAACAATAGCACTAACATGATAGTAAATCAGTCACTCAAATAACCAAATGAGAATGACAGCCTATTTGATATTACTTTAATTATGGATTTTTGCACATTTAATTAAGGAAGAAGATAAATGTGATATGTTGAACCTCAATAGACAATCCCATACAGTATTAATGAATTGCGGGGCGGGGGGGGAAGCAATCCTTAATCGCTACAAAGTGTATTTCTCAAGAATACCATTACATATGCAATAGATTTTAATATTTTTTAGCAATAAAAACAATATTGTTCTTCCACTTCCTACACTGATCAATAAGTACTCCTAAATATTTATTCATTGTCATTCTCGTAATTGGAGTTACATTATGACTATAATTTTTTTTTGGGTGGGCCAGAACTGCTTTAAATACAAACCCAGTCTCAAGGAAAAATCAGGGCAATTCAACCCTGTACTTCTTCCGCTATCTTTATATAGACATTAGTCACCATCATCTTTGACATGGCATGTCGTACCCAGGGGGTAAGTAGGCTAAATTTTCTAAGACATGTTTCTCTGTACTATAAGAACTGGTCATATTTGAACTGCATATGTTCTGTGGTACCATTATTTCTACAATAATCACACTCGGCAGAGGGTGTCAATAGTTTACACACACATATGCTTTGAAGTAACTGTGATGGAACCCACCGGGTTGATCTAGTGGTTAACACAACATCGCAAATCAGCTGATTTTGAAGTCAAGAGTTTTAACGTTCAAATCCTAGTAAAGATAAAAAAATTTTTATATGGATTTGAATACTAGATCATGGATACCGGTGTTCTGTGGTGGTTGGGTTTCAATTAACCATACTTCTCAGGAGTGGTCGACCTGAGATTGTACAAGACTACACTTCATTCAC
>JAAAKQ030193203.1:0-12005 GCA_010016005.3 Zanna intricata
AAAAAATAAGTGGTACTTATTTTAATTGGTTCCCAAGTTACAGCCAAATGAAATTTTAATTAATAAAATATTTGGAAATTAAAAGGGGAAAGCACATCGGTTCGAATCAGAATCGATTTTTAACTTTTTTTACGTCTTTTTTTTTTAAATATAAGTATATTGTTTTATTAATAATTATTAACCTCTGATAGAAAAAAAAAATGTTAAGATAAATAATAATTCAATAAAAAAAAAAGGATATGAAAAAATATCTGAAGTTAGTAATGAAATAATTTTTTTGCAATTTTAAATTTTTTTTTATATGCAATTTAATAGGCGTACAAGGAAGTTATGTGGTGTCAACAACAGATTTTTTAGTAGATTTTTCTAGTCCATTTTTATAAATATATTCAGCAATAGATATAGTTTTAACACGTATATAGATAAAATATCATGTATTCAACATTTTAAACTAGTAAATAATAAGTGAAAAAATTTTGTTTATGTTCATATTAAGATATAGTTTATGAAAAAAACATAAAACATCAGTTAATTGTTAAACCTTGATGGATGTGACCGTGACGTCTGACATATCATCTCATATATATATATTTAATTAAAAATGGAGAATTATATTAAATGTATAAGAAAAGTGCATTATAACTATTCATTAACTGCCGTAGTGTTTGTACTTGCGGTGTTATATTTTATATGTTTTAATATTTTAATGGGAAAAAATATAATTGAACAATTTTTCTCGTTATATAAGACATTTCATCAGCGGCTACATGATAGATTTTTAATTATAATTATAAATATTATCATTATTATAAAGATTACAATTTATCAATCGTAACTTATAATCTTTTTATACCTTACGGGGTACTGGAGATTTCTATAGTTCATTCATTTATTAATTCATTCATCTTTTGGGCAGTAAGCTGATGGAACTCTTTGAATCCAAGGTCTTTTTTGCTTTAGAGGTTTAACTCCGCGGTATATATTTATTTCTGCAAGGTTTTAATTTCGATAAAGTTTTATTTCCTGTGATTGTTTCCTGTTGTTTCCATTATATTATTTTTACGTCATTATATTGTACCGAGTGTTATTAATTTTTTATTAATAATTGTTAGCAGCATACTTGATGTATCCAGTCTTCTTCTCCTCGGGTGGTTAAGAATAAAACTGAAAAATTATTTTGTTAAAAACTTGATCTATTGTCTTAATGAACAGTAGCAGTAGCCTTAAAATATAATATTCTCTTATAACAATAATTTGTAGTTATGATTCTTGCACTTCTTTGATGCATTTTTGTAGCTAACCATACAACCATACAATGGAACCTCCAATCGTTTTACTATCAAGGTGTTCTTTTCTATTCCTTTATTTAAATTTAAGAGGGGGTCTTACGGATTCCTTCTCTATATCCATCCTGAACGTCAGTCACCTGCTGTCTTAACCTCCACCCTCTAATTCTTTATCCTTCAATATCTTAATTATACCCTCTTTTCTTTATACATCCTGACTCCATTGTGGAAGACACCCTCCATGTGGCAGTTTCGGTCACCACACCATCCTCTCCGCATCTAGCCCTTATGGACTTTACCGGAGGTCATCTTCAAAATCTCAGTCTTTTTTTTGCCTCAGTCAGAATGTCATCTATGCGAATCCCACGTGTGACATTCCCATCGGTGTACTACTACTATTAAGAATCCTCAAAAAAACAAAACAAAACGCATCTCAACTAAGTCTCAAACACCACCGAATTACAAAAATAAAGAACGGAAATCCATTACCTACTTGAAAAGTAAAGAGGAGAGTTCAGCACGCAATGACAAAGAATACAAGAACAACAGACTTTCTTACTGCTCTGATCTTCTTTTTTATAATTAAAAGAATCCTAAGGATTTTCATCAACAATCTGCTTTCTTTCTTATACTTAATATACTAGCATATGTACATGGATTTGGTTACTTCGCAGGATGTAAAATGTAAAAGAATTCAAAAATACAAAATTATTCATAAGTCTTCATTAAGGCTCTAATAACAATTTATATAAAAAGTGATCAACAGCAACAAAATTACATTCGTACTGCTTACAAAATGCAAATATGAAGCATCAAACCGCTTAAATTTTTTGTAAATTTTATTTTTTACCTCAGATATTCAATGAAATCCTTGCAGATATCAAACAATTAAAAATAAACACAAAATTTAAATCAGTATTAAAAAAATGGCTAAGAGGATTATGCCCCAAATTTATTTTCAAAAAATAAGTTAATTTATCGAAGAATTATATAAATATGTATTTTGAATATAAATATGTTAAATATAAGAAGGATATAAGAAGGAAATATAATAAATTAAAAAAAAAAGAAAGTATAATAAATTCAAGTACATTAAAATTAATAAAGTAATTAGATACAAATTTAAAGATTCAAATCATATCCGACAAATTGAATCGTTTTACACCAGTGTTAATTTTAATTTTTTTCTCTGTTTTGTAAAGTTGCGTATTAATACAATAGCACATGGCGCAAAAATTCAGTTATTTAATAATTCCAGTTTTCACATTTAAGTTATAAAAATCTGTTGTGGGCATCACAAGACTTCCTTGTACGCCTATTAAATTACTATTTAAAAAATAGAAATATAAAAGAAAAAAAAAACATATATATATATATATATATTTATATATATAAATATATATTTTTAAAAGCAATAGAATTTTATTTCACTAATAACTTGCAAAATCATTTTATTTTTATTTTTATTTTATTTATTAAATTATTATTTATTGTAATTTTTTTTTCAATCACTGGTTAATAATTATTAATAAAACAATATATTACAATTTATTCACATTCATACACATCATCCTCATTCATCCTCTGAAGTAATACCTTACGGTAGTTCCGGAGGCTAAACAGATAAAGAAAAAAATATATTTAAATTAAAAAAAATTCAAAAAAAAAAAAGGAGATGAAGTTCAATTCGGGACATCGGTTGTCCCTTACCATTGTAAGATCCAAATATTACATTAATTAAAATTTTATTTGGCTATAAATTTGGAACCAATGAATATAAGTATTACATATCATATATTGTTGAAAAGCTCTCAATGAGGGCTTATTACTGCACTTAAGAAAAAATCCAAAATCAAATTTTTCTTTTATTTGGGTTATTTTTGGAGATTTTTGATCCAGTCGATAGCAATCAAAATGTCGAGAAACGTCGAGCACCCGTAGTATCCGGATCTGCGTCCCCGTTACCTAGCTAGGATGCTCAAATATCGGGTTTTTTTGGAACTAAAATTTCGAAATATTTTGTGTTGTCTTACCGTACTTAATAAGTCAAGAAACATGTGAAGCCAATAATACAACTTTTCTGCGGTGCCCTATATCTACCTAGGGGTAAAATTTATATCAATGAGTCTCATGAAGAAAGAAATATGCCTTTAAGTGTCTCCAACTACACAATATGGCTTCTTATTTTTTCTTTAAGATTTAGAAGATTTATAGAACGAGGAATGAAAAAGGCCAATTGTATTGTTTCGCTTGAAGGCTTCCTTAAGGGGTAGTACTGAACTCTAATGAAAAACGAAATTCGCTTTTTGGAATTTCGGTTTGCACAAAATTTGGTTTCTTATGTTTTTAAGTTTCTTCGAACGGGGATTAAATAAGGCCTCTTATGACTTTTCGCTACGAGGCTTTCTTATAGAGTAAAATATATACCAAAATCCCGTGAAAAAAGAAATTACCTTGCTAAGCTTGCATTAGGTTGCAGAAACGTTCGGCATCTTATTTTTTCCTTAAGATTCTTCGAACGGGGAACAAAAAAAGCCTCTTGTATTTTTTCGATTCGAGACTTCCTTAACCATTCTCCCTGAACCATTCTCCAGTGGGGGGGGGGGCCTTCCCCAATTTTTATAACGTTTCTGAGGGTTTCAAGGGATACTAAACAAAAATAATTCTAATCAATTTTACGCTGTAGGATCTCCTTGTACGTTATATTATGAGTAGTTCTCTAAAAAATGCACTATTTTTTTTCCAATAAAGCCCCCGTATCTTTAAATTTTTACCTATCTCTAGATCGGCTAAAAAGCCTGCAATAAACATTGGAGTTTTCTGAAGGGGAGGCACCAATAAAAAACATAGGTCACAGATACGAAAAGAAAGTTGCTCGGATGCCAGATGAACCCGTTCACGAAAGGTTAGACGTTGCGCCTTGGTCCGCCACTGATATCTACAATGACATAATTGAATTATCATACAATAAATTGTGCCATTATAAGAAAGAAAAATGCTTTTCGTTTCATGAGAAATGGTTAATTATTAAAACATTTGTAAACAATTTTCAATAGCGAGTTAATTCTCACCCATGCGGATTGTATAATTACATATAAATGCATAATAAAGCTTTTTAAATTATCTGTTGCACATTGTACGTTCAATTAACCACAACGTTTTGAAAAAAATTAAATTGAATTTTACAAGAAGCAGCAGAATGTCTCACATAAATTAAATTTGGGGATGAAGAGCTGTTGAGTAGAGTGAATATATGAAATTAAGAGAGGGAAAGGAACGGGCTTACGGATCCAACGTTTGTTTGAATAGTTTCAGTATTTAATTTGTATAACTTAACAGAAATTAAAATTAGGTGAATTTCTCCTTATTTAGGTGTTTTCTCGTTATTTAAGACAATATTGCTTACATTAAAACTTTACTATGGTTAATAATGAAATATGTGCAAATATAAATTCATTGCTAAGAAATTAGGTATAATTAACGAAGTATTCCATCTCACACTTTTTAATATGAAAGAAATAATTTTTTTTTAAATGTTAAAAAACAATGTAATTTTTTTAACAATATTTAATCAGTAACTAAGCAACTACCATCATATTTTAAAATAATTTCTATTACGAGTACACATTTATAACTTTGCTGTTAAAAAAAGCGGTTTACGAAGCGGTAGGAGCTTCAGTTAACAAAACAACAGTTATAAGTAACAGCTACTTCAAATAAAACTAAAAGGAGATAATAAACACAGGATTTTAGTTTTAAAAAAAGGTAAATAAACAATTATCTAAAAGGAAAAAGTTTTAATCTATTACCGAATAAAAGAGGAAGTCTTTTAATAAAGAAAAGTCTTATTTACTTTTGTAAAAGAGAAAAGAAAAGAAAACCTTTTATCTAGAAAAGAAAAGAGTTAATCTAGATCAAGAAAAGTTACTTTAAAAAAAAAGGTAAACTAATAGTTACCTAAAAGGAAAAAGTCTATATCCAAATAAGAGAGGAAGTCTTTTAATAAAGAAAAGCCTTATTTACTCTTGTAAAAGAGAAAAGAAAAGAAAACCTTTTATCTAGAAGAGGAAAGAGTAAATCTAGTTCAAGAAAAACTCAAGGGGAGTTGTAAATAAACTCTATTTAGAGAAGAGTAAAATAAAAAAACTCTTTTTAAAGTAATAAAAAAAAAGTTTAGTTAAAAAAAAGTAAACAAGTTTCAAGTACAAGAATAACTCAATTTTTTTTTCAAGAAAGTTTACGATTTAAGTAAAAACCAGGAAAAAATTACCTAAAAACCTTTCAGAGAAAAAAGGATTAATTAGAAGAAATACAAAAAGGAACCTCTACAACAACCTAACTACTTAAATTTTAATACAAAAAAGGTATCTATAAATTAAACAAAAGGTGATCTAATTTAAATAAAGGAGAAAGAAACAAAATGGTAGGACCATAACGATAGTGGCGGGGTGGGATTAAGCGGGTGGGGTGGTGGGCCCCCATCCTGATAATTTTCTTATATTTCCTTTTGTAATCAGGAATCAATTACTTTAATTGTTATGTAAATTTTTTTTGTACTAAAAACATATTAATAAATTTTTCAGAATTGATTTTTAAATCTGTTTTTATACTTAGTGTGTAGAAGAAACGTTTGACAAGTATAATTTTTGCGATAGTTTATTTTCGTTAATGTTTCCTTTTGCCCCCCTGAAACATATATCCAGTCTTCACGACCCTCAAATTAAGTTAGGCCACCTGAATATGTCGAACAATATTGATAAAAGAGTAGATGTCGCAATTAGAGACATCAACGTTCTTTCTTTCTTTTTTATTAATATTTAGCCTTCGGAGCTACTATAAGATTCTACTTCAGAGGATGATATGTATGAATGTGAATGAAGTATATTCTTGTACAATCTCAGGTCGACCAGATAATGAAATCGAGTAAGCTCAAATAAAGGGAAACTTAATTTAAAAAATACATTTTAAGAGGTATGATAAAGAGAGATACGATTCAATAAAATTTTGTTTTTCTATAAAAGTTAAAACGTCTCTTAAATCAGACTCTAATCCCTATATGAAGTAACTAATCCATTCTTATAAATTTTATGTAGTGTGTGAAAAATATAATTATTTTAAATTCGAGTTGATCTCTATTAAAAATATTCTTTGACTGAAATTATGGCAGTCGCTCAGATTTTACATCGGTTCTTCCTTCAAAACAGAAAGGAAAAAGATAGATTATTTGTTTCCTTAGTATTTAGTTTTATATTTAATTCTACTGTTTGCAAGGAGTCTGTTTGCAATTCGAGAGTTATTTAAAACGCTTAACTAGTTGATATTGGATATCCAACAAATTGCTCATCAGGTATAAATAAATTCATTTTTCTACTGCTATACAAACTTTTATCAACTTTAGTGCGGTTCTAGCTAATCGGTTTATAATACAATACTTTCTCATAACATACAATCCAAACGAACTTTTTCTCTAGGAAATATAGACCTGTTTTTGGGTTGTTGTCTAAATTCTTGTTTTAATAGAACATTTTAAAAAAGTCAATAATAAAAGCCAATTCATTACATTATTGATAATTAACGCTGACCTCATCTTTTTAAAAATTCCCAACTTTCCTGAAATATTGTGATCGAGATGAATTTCCAATACATTGAGAAGTCTTTGATACTATTTCTTCTGAATAGTATTTTTTACCATTTACCTTTGAAGGTAAATCATCTTTTATTGTTAGTCTCCCTAAATCTTAATCTTGATCCCTTCTTTCCTAATTTTTAAATCTTTAGGCCTAAGCCTGACTGTGTTAGATCTTTTCCTCCGGGACCACCGTTAGGTGTTGCTTAAGATGATGTGATGAAATGACAATTTTTAGCGAATGAAAATACCATATCTGACAGGGTTTCGAAGCCGGGACCTCAGGAGGAAGGACCGAGACGCTACCACCACTCGTGTCACGGAGGCCGGTGAGGTCAATCCTTCCAGTTTAGATGTTGCCAGCTACTAATCTCTGAAATACTTCAGAAAAAGCCGAACTTCCTAATGCCTTCTAAAATACAAAATATATGTATTATTTTTGCCTTCATGACTTTGATGCTCACGTAATATTCATTTTCAGAAGTAATTGGTATATTGGATTGTAATTGGTATTCAGCTCTTCTGTAATTTGTATAATGTTGCAAAATTGTTCTTAGGAACATTTTATATATGAAATTTAATCAATAGACAGAATCTATTTCCTGAATTTTTAGATATATTGTGTAAGGAATTTTAATTTCTTTTTAAAATGTTCAAGAAAAAAATAAAATTTGATGGTAATTAATAAAGTTGAAAAAGAGGACTTTCTTAGCCGAATAGGATGAAATATATTTTTCTCGCCATAGTATAATTTTATTAGATTCAATAATTCCTTATAAACGCGAAAACTTCTAAATTTCGTTTTCTATCCCTTCTCAAGATGATTTTTTAAAACTTCGCTGGTAAGAATGCGCAGAACTGAACGGCACGGCAAAGTCAACGAAATATGTTTACAGGTCTAAACATGACCTAACCTAAAAATAAAATGAAATTGGGGGGAAAATTAAAAAAAATAAGCATGAAAACATTATATTTCAGTTCCATTAGATTTGTAATAAAGAATACTTTCAAAAAATGCCTCGAATTTTGTTAGAAAATCTTTTTTCTTCCATTTGATGAATCGTGGGACTCGAATATGTCACTTTTTCTACAAAAAGAGGGGTTTAAAAAATGCGCCACTAAGTTGCAGTACTTGATAGTACTAGGTACCGTACAAAAACTTGATAATCTACTTGAAACAATAAAATTTAGCAAATGCAAATGAAAGTACTGAAGATGTAACATTTTTTTAATTCCAATTATTTCATTAAAAAAAAAAAAATAAAAGTATTAATTTACAAGAGATTATAGCTGTTACTAAAATACAAAAAAAAGAAAACGAACAGTGGGAAGGTGTTACAAATGTGGCGGCAACAAATATTTATTACATGAAATAGAAATAAATTCGAGCGGTAAAATTTTTACCTATTTGAACTAATCGATGGAGAAATAAAAACAATTAATTTAATAATAATGTAAAAACTGTATCCAAGGATACGATAAAAACCGAGGGTTACACTTAGAAAGAAATAAGTGCAATATCATATCACGGATTTTCCATTCGTGAAGGTCACATTAACATTTATACGAATTTGAATACTAGATCGTGGATACCGGTGTTCATTAGTGGTTCTCTCTTTTTCTTGTTTAGCCTCCAGAACCACCGTAAGGTATTACTTCAAAGGATGATATATATGAATGTGAATGAAGTGTAGCCTTGTACAATCTCACATCGAGCGTTACTGAGAGATGTTAATTGAAACCAAACCACCAAAGAACACCGGTATCTGCGATCTAATGTTCAAATCGGTATAAAAGTAATTACCTTTACTAGGATTTGAACCATAGAACTCTCGATTTCGAAATTAGCTGATTTGCGATGTCGCGTTAACCACTTGACCAGCCCGGTGGTTCTTTAGTGGTTGAGTTTCAATTAACTGCACATCTCAGGAATTATCAACCAGAGACTGTACAAAATTACACTTGATTTACTAACATTCATACATATAATCCTTTTTTTTTTTTTTTTTTTTTTCCCCCCGGGTCGGACCTCCAATTAAATATTGCTCAACCCGAGGGGGGCTGCTCGCTTTGGTGGGACTCCAAAGCAGCGAACACAGGATTAGTGACAAAGGTTCAACTCTTTATTTGCTCTCAAAAGGAAGTATTTACTCGGGCCGGGCGACTAATTTACTTTAATTTATCTCTCTTTTATTGTTTAATCTCTTTGGTTCATTATCTACAGTTGTCTTCTTCATCAGCCTTCGTGACCTACTTCAGTCAAGTGCAACCCCAGTACGGGGTGCAGGAGTCCCCAGTCGCTCATCGTGCCCGCCACGCCAGGGCATAACGGGCCCTACATACTACAGGATTATACATATAATCCTGTGAAGTAATATCTTACGGTGGTTCAGGAGACTAAACAGAAAAGAAAGATTAATAAATCCATAAGACAACGAGTAATTCATAAAAAAAAAAATAATAAGAAAAATAATCTGACAAAACGTGGTGATATGAAAAAATTTATAATGTAATTGTAAAACGTACGGTAAGAGTTTGGCATGTATCATTTCTTCTGCTCAAAAAATAAAAATATCTTTAATATAAAAACTGTTTTTAATAAGATATTACTGATATCACAAAGGGTAAGACACTACATTTCTATTCTCACAATTTGTTATTGATCTAAAATTCTGTTAAAAAAAAAAAATCATATTAAATACATGTAATAGACAATAGATATACAATAATAGATAATAAAGAATGTTTAAGCGTTCCATAAAATAAACAAAAAATAGAAAAATTTTATTAGAAAACACTTACAGGTCCAATTTTAATTTATTAAATAACGAATAATCATAAGAATTGTATTATTACTGTAAATTTGATGTGTATTACATATAAGTGAGATCGGGATGGTAAGTGCTTTGTTAGAAATTTTATCTATTTTTTTCTTATATAAATGTAATGGTTAAACATTGTTTATTATTTAGAACTTTTAAAAATTGTTTAATTTTTATAATAAAAAAAATTAAATGTTTAATAATTTAAAAAATTAAAAATTATAATATAGGTATACTGAAAAGCGTACAAGAGAAAACTTTAAATCCTACGAAGAATTAGCAAAGAAAACAAGGTTATTATGAAAAAGGAAAAAAAAAACAAAAATCCCAGTTTAATATATATGACTCAGTCAACGAATATTTTTTTATTTAATTTTTGTTATTACAAAACTGATTTGATATATTCACGGTACAACAAGGAAAATGAAATTAAAGAAATCGTAGGTAAGAAAATGGCTGGCCTTGCCGGGAACCTTTTCCTGAAACCACTTCATCTAGAAATCACCTTCTAAATATATTACAATAATATGAAAAATATTTATGACAGAACCATTTTGTGGCCTCTTTTGTTGCCACTTTGTCGCTCTTTTTGTTGTTGGGAAATTGGCTTTTGTCTGCTTTACTTACTATAACTTTATGAACCTACTTGTTGATAACCTTAGGCATAATATTTGTAAATAATTATAAATATTTATCGGTATAAGAGCAGTGAAAAAAAGTTAGCATTTTTCATATTATGAGCCTCGGCTGATAAATTTTGCTCGCTAACGTGGTCCACCGGTGACAAAAGGTGCTGATGGACGTGGCAGCAAATGATAATTAAAATTCCCTTCTAAAAACCTGCGATTACGCGTTGAAATCCAATTATCAATCGGTTTGTTTTCAGTACCAGTTAAAAGGAGTCGAGTGCGACTTTTTGCTGTAGGGTAGGCCATAGGCCGTAGGATAATAGCCTGGGCTTTAATGTCTTCGATCCTCGTACGTTGGCCAGTAGTCTACTGAGGTTATTTATTGTATTTTTTGCCTTGGTATATGTCTATCTGATATGAGTCGTGACCGAACGTCTTTTATCTTGCCAGACGCCCAAGTATCTAGCATAAGACTTCTGTTATGTAATATCATGTATTATTGCCATCATTTATTGTTGAGATGTCATTCACGCATCTTCTGCCTGAAATAATCACCATTTGGGGCTTGTTCAATGATAGGGCGATGCTTTGTCGCCATCCATTCACTGATCGTGCCAATCGTATCACCATATAACTCGGTTAATTTCTCAATGGTCCTGGCCTGGACCATCAATACCAGGTTGTCAGCAAATGCAACAAGTTCTACACCCTCTGGAAAGTCAATTCTTAAGATTCCATCAAAAAATATACTCCAAAGGATGCGTCACAGAAGAGTAAGAATTTCTTGGTTAGGTGCTGACCGAGTGCGCAACGTCCAAACCCGAACTGTTTAGCCTCTTCGTTGACGGTATCAAAGCTTCTACGTCAAGAACGAAGGAAACATTGCAAGAAATAGAGTTTTTCAGGGTTTAATTGTTATTTATCAGTATTATTCTCACAACCATGTGCGGGTACGGAGTTTTCTGGCTGGATGAGAATAGCAAGAGAAAAGAGCCTTAATAATATAGTTTTGCCAATTTAAAAAGATGAAGTATAAAGAATAAAGTATAATAATCTTTCAATTCTTTAATTATTAATTAATTTAACTTAATTAATTTTGTAATTCTTTAATATTATCAAATGGGTGCCAGATTAATAAATAATATATATTACCTTGTTAACTCATAATGTGGCATCGAAATTATAAAGTCAAAGTTTAAGTAAAAATTGATACTTTATTCATATTTACCTTCAAGTACAGTTATTATTTTTTTTTTAATATTTATCTTTGCCCACCGGGTTGATCTAATGGTTTAACGTAGTGGTCGGCAAACTCGTCATCCAAAAGAGCAAAATATAAACAATACAGTATTGACGTTTATTCAAAGAGCCATTTTTTGGTTCTTTTTCGTTATTCCCCCCCCCCACAACTGAAATCATTTTTTTTCTCCACAAACTGGTATAAATATACTCGAAAAGTAATTATGTACTAAAATAAAGCACAACAAAAACACTTTTTGAAAAAAATTTCTGAGTTCATGTGGCGTCGCAGGTATAAAAATTAAGATTATTTTGAACAAATTCGTAAAGATATTGCTTTGTTTTATCCATGTGATAGTTAAGTTCCGGCTTCCGTGGCGAGAGTGGTAGCGTCTCGGCCTTT
>JAAAKQ030193214.1:0-12005 GCA_010016005.3 Zanna intricata
TACACACTAATTACATCATAATGTATTATTTTAATTAGCACGTGATTTATTTTAACACAATAATAACACAAAATTTGCCTGAATCTGATCGCAGCGCCAACTATCGGGACACACTGAAATTAAAATAAAATATTTTTGAATATTCGATACTGCGATCGCAGCGCTGTCTGCCGGATCCTATGTAAAACATTCCAAGATCAACAACAATTTATAAATAAAAAATTAATTAAATAAAAAATTTCCAGTGGACTGAATTGTGAATCTAAACCATTCTCGAATCCACTGGAACACACAATAAATTTCATCAAAATCGTTCCAGCCGTTTAGGAGGAGTTCAGTCACATACACACGGAAGAAGAATTATACATATAAAGATTAAAATTGAGACTTCCAAACTTGTTCAGAGAGGTTAAAATTTATGAAGATCAACAATGTTTGGGTTTCTTGTTTCTTAGTTTTTTACAAAACCTTTTAGTTGTACCTCTTAGTTTTTTTTTTTTTTTTACAAAAACTATGTTTTTTGTAAATACAGGTATTGTTATAAAATGGCTTGCCAGTACAGAATTTATCCACATTTGGACAGTCAAGTTTAATTCATCAATTATAAACACTCACATCAATCCACAGACTTTCTTATATGCGAAAAAACAAACAAATATAACAACTTCCATACTTCTACCTAAAAATAACATCTCAATTTGTATTTTTTATACATAAATTTTTTTTTTCTTTTTTTTAAGTGAGTACTACCTAATGTTTAAAATTAATATAATTTTAACTTAGAAAGAAATGTAAGTTTCCTTATCTTAAAATGTCAAGGTATTTACATATTTAAATGTTTTTTTAAACGTTTCATCTTTCCATCCAATGCTGTCAGTTTTATTATATCAAATATTATAGTATTAATCAGGTTTATTCATTTAGAATATTTAAACTATTGATTACTATATGGACGGTAAAACATTCTAAAAAATAATTAAAGAAATAAAAAAAATATTTACGTTTATAAAATAAATTATTGTACTTAAGTTTAAATTAAGTCTCATTTAAGATAGCTGCTCTAATTACATATTAAGAAAAATATTTCATTACTGGCTTAAATACTTCATCACTGATCGATTAGATTTAAAGTACGAAAAACAAAAGAAAGATTAAAGAAGAGATGAATATAAGTTTGCAAACGAACGTGGTCTTTAAAGCACAGTTCGTTTCTTAATGAAACCCAGAAAGCTTCCTTCCAGACTCGGATATAATTTTCTTATTATTTGCAGAAATCCTAACGAGGACTTGCGTGACTTGCAAGCTAAGGATTTGGACTTAACGGTACTTCTTATGTAAGTAAAATAGAAGAAAGTTGTGTCAGCAATTTCTCGTTTGTGCTTTCTGCATTTTAGAAGGGCGTAGGGTGAAGTAAGAGAACATTGAAAGAAAAGAAGTAACAAACGTCCGCTTGTCTGCATAACTTTCACTACAGCATCATTGTTATAATAAATTTATTCTTTTTTTAACTGTTATTAAATTTTTTCTTCAATTAAGCAAAAAAATACAATTCCTTTTTTTTTTTTTTCAAAAAGTATGTACGTTTTAATAATTGGATACTGTATATTTAAATAAGGTTTATTTTATACTGTATTTAGTTTGTTGAATACAATTTTACCTCAGTTTATAAAACAACCGTAGATTAGAATATAATTATCTTAAAATAATTTGGAATATGAAAGCGACTGTGGACTAAAGAAATATCTATAACTATGTTCTTAAATATGAAACTGAAACGTTCCTGGCCGACAATTCTTCTTTAGTGTTACTTAAGCTTTATGACTACATAAAGCTTAATACCATCAGCTTAGCAGCTGATGGTATTAAAAAGCATCAACTTACGGATTTGTATTGTTCTTTTAAGAGTCTGCTAGATCTGTTGAAATATGTAGTTAAATATGTGTAATTTTAATGTTTAACTTAGTATAACCGTAGCGGTATGAATGGAATTTCATTATCAAAGGAAGATTTTAACTTTATGTTAATGAAATATACGTCGGTTTTGTTCTGCGTTCTGTTTTGAAATAACCCTACTACACTGTACTGAAATGATTGAGTGTTGTCGATGTTGTGGTCAGAACTACGGTTTTGGTTACAGTACCTGAAACCGCATCTAGACTTATCTTATACTACCCTTTAAATAGCAGTATACACTTTTCTACCACGCATTCTATTTCTCTAACACTCACCCTTTTATTCCTAAATTATCTGCAGTTTTATTGTATTTGACCTTTCTGAGGAACAAAAAATATTTTTTTTATGCTGTGTATTACAGTTGTATTAAGAATAACGTTTGTAGTTTTACATCTGATATAAAGTCAAAGTTTGCAGATAAATAATAATCTAATAATATGCTTTTTTAACCATCAAAAATTCATTTGCTTGTTACTAATTTATCTTAAAAAAACTATTTGTTTGTTTTCGTCTATATGCTTAACAATATAATCGCAATGCAGTTGTCATTACCTATAACAGTGTGTCAGACACTTAATTCCTTGAAGATTAATGTTAATTGCACTATTGCTTGCTAAAAAGAAGGTTTATAACATGAATCCAATTTTAATTCTTTACCCAAGTTTTGTCTTAAAAATTAAAAGATAACGAGTGATAATTTCCCTTTTGTGTTGTAATTCTGCTCATACTTCATTATAGAATGGTTATTTTGAAGCCGAGAAAACCAATTTTTTTGGAGTCATGAACACGATCAAGAAAGGTTATTTATAATTGCTAAAAAATAATCTTTCTTATAAAGGAATTATTTTTATGCCTTCCTTTGATGATTCTGTTCTGAGTTTAAGAGTAAAAACATACATCCCACTCTATACTTACAGCTTATAACTTAAAACTTAACTTACTTCGGATTAGGAAGGGAAAAAATTTTTTCAGTGTAGCAGAGGCATTTTTCAATTAAAGCTGGTTAATATTTTTACTTCCTTGTGCAAGGAAGTACTGTAATCACGAAAAATATCGGTTTTCAGATTTCAATGGAAACATCCATTTTGACTAGTTTTAGTGTGAAGTCCGTACATACGTACGCACCTCGCATACTCAAAAACGATTAGTTTATTTTTTTGTTTTTGTCTTTAGTCATTTGACTGGATTGCTGCAGCTCTTCAAGATTCCCTCTCTGGCCTGCTAATCTTTTCATTTCTGCATACCTCCTACTTCGTACACCCCTAACGATTTGTTTTACGTATTTCAAACGTTTTCTGCCTGTATTTTTCCAATCTACCTGTCCCTCCAATATCAAAGCGAATATTTCAGGATCCTTAATATGTGGTCCATAAGTCTCTCTCTACTTTGAACTATATTTTTCCAAATGCTTCTTTTTTCATCATTTTGCGGCAACAGCTGTTTATTTGTTGATTTATCCACTCATCTGATTTTTAACATTCTACAATATCCCCACATTTCAAAAGTTTCTAATCTTTTCTTCTCAGGTACTCAGATCATTCAAGTTTCACTTCCATATACAGCTACGTTTCAAACTTATACTTTTAAAAATGATTTCCTGGCCTTTAAATTAATTTTTTATGTAAGAAAATTATATTTCGAGGTAAAAGCTGGCCTATTCTCTTGGAATTTTATATCGCTCCTTCTTCGTCCATCTTTAGTAATCTTTTTTCTCAAATAACAAGATTTTTCTACCTCCGTAATTTTTTCTCTTCCTATTTTTATTGTCAATGGTCCATCTACTTTACGTCTATTAGATTTCATTACTTTCGTTTTGTTCTTGTTTATTTTCATGCGGAAGTTCTTGCGTAGGACTTCAAAGTTTCTTCATGCCATTCAAAGTTTCTTCTAAATTTGTTTACTCTCTGCTAGAATTATTATATCATCAGCAAATTATAAAATCTTTATCATTTCACTTTGCTCTGTTATTCTGGATCTAAACTGTCCTTTAACTTCATTTACTGCTAGTTCTATGCAAAGATTAAAAAGCAACGGGGATAAGGAACATTCTTGTTGGACTCCCTTTTTTATTTCCACTTAGTTTGTAAATTCGTCGATTATTACTGTTTTTGTTTGTTTCTTGTAAATGTTAGCAAATGTTCTTCTATCGTTATACTTGAACTCTAAATTTTTTTAAATGCTGAACATTTTATTCCCGTGTATGTTATCGTCTTAGAAATGACGTTATGATTTCTAATCTATAAATGTATGCTGAGTATTTAAATTGGTTTTTCTATAATCTTCATTCTACTATTAATCTTAGCCTTAAAATTGCTTCCTTGCCCATTTCCTGATACCAAATTGGTTTTCTCCTAACGCTTCTTCCACTCTCTTCTCAATTATTCTGAACAGAATTCTAGTTAGGATTTTTTGAAGCCAGAGTAGTTAAGCTATTTGTTCTGTATCCTTCACATTTTTCTGCTCCTTTTTTTTGTTATAATAAGAGTAACTCTCTTTTTTAAATCTGACGGAACATCCCCTTTTTCACAAATATTACACACGAATTTGTATAATCTATGTAAAGCTTCCTCACATACGCTGCGCAGTAATTCTGCAGGTATCCCGTCTATCCCAGGAGCCTTTCTGCCATTCAAATCTTTTCATCCTTTCTGAAATTCAGATCTCAGTATACTACATCCTTTTTCATCCTCTTTGACTTCCTCTTCTTCCTCTGTAACAAGAAATTCTAATTCATTTCCTTCGTATAACTCTTCAATATATTACACCCATCTATCAACCTTTTCTTTCGTATTATAAATCGGTATGCCATCTCTATTTAACACATTATTGGCTTTTAATTTATGTACCACAAAATTCTCATTTACTTTCCGGTATGCTCCGTCTATTTTACCAATGACCATTTCTCTTTCTACTTCTGAACACTTTTCTTTAAACCACTCTTTTTTCGCTAATTTGCACTTCCTGTTTATGTTATTTCTTAGCTGTCGATAGTTCCGTTTACCTTCTTCATCACTAGCGTTCTTACATTTTCTACGTTTATCCATCAGCTGAAATATATCCTGTGATATCCAAGGTTTTTGTACCAGTTCTCTTTGTTCCTCCCAAGTTTGCTTCTGCTGATTTAAGAATTTCTTTTTAACATCCTCCTATTCTTCTTCTATAGTTTATATCTTATAACTATACTCAGAACTCTTGCGATAAGCAGCCGGTATAGCCGAGCTGTTTAAAGTGTCAGTCGGCCGCCTCTCGCAATAAACCTCTTTAGATTCTCAAAAATCTTTGTTATCTCCTCTTGTTCAAGTTTATCTAAAATCCACCGTTTCATTTTACAACATTTCTTCAGGTTTTTAAACCCCAACCTACATCTCATTATCATTACATAATGGTCGCTATCAATGTCGGCTCTAGGATATGCTTTGCAGTCGAGGAGTTCATTTCTCAATCTTTGTTTAATCATGATACAATCTATCTGATATCTTGCAGTATCACCTGGCTTTTTCCATGTATACATTACTCTAATATAATTTTTAACTGAGTGTTGGCAATTACTTAATTATACTTCGTGCTAAATTTAATAAATCAAGCAAAAGTAATGAAAGAGGGGACCCTTTCATTCCTTTTACCCAGTTTGTATTCACCCACAATATTTCCTATCTTTCGTTTTTCAATGCTTGCATTCCCTTTTTTGTGATTAATGCTTCGTCAATTTTATCCTATATACACTCTACCTTATCATTATCATCATGAGCACTTGTAGGTATATGTTAACAACCGTTGTCGGCTTAGGTCTTGATTTTAAGCGATTTAATCACTTTTTATATGCTGCAAAATTCCATTTCATAGAATAGGAATTAATATTAATTACTTTAATATCAAATGATTACGGAAAACATTCTAGGATAAGGAAAAAAATTGAATTACAAGACAGTTCAAGGGAATTGAATCTTATATTATCGAAAATTTAGTCTGTTTTCAGACTATTAAAGCAACTTTCTAAGTTTTTTTCTTTGGATAGGATAGATATTATTTCTGAGTATACACACTTAAATTATTCTTAATTATGAAGGAAATATCCTACATTACAAGGAAATACCTGCATTACCGTGAGATTTGTGTTAATCTGTTATTTCGAAGGAAATATCATTCAATAGCAAATAGGAAAACGATATGTAATTTATATCAAATTCCACAGTATAAATTCTTCTGATGAAAAACAAGACACTAAAATTATCCATTTTAAACAGAGATTATTTAGCATTAGACAAGACCAATACTTCAGGAACAAAGAACAAAGAAAGATAATTTGTTAAATGGGGGAAAGGGAAATATTACGACGTGGTTTAACTAAGAAATTACGACAAAGAGATTGGTTGCTCCATTCAAACAAGAAAGCTTTCAGATAACCAAAAAGATGTTGTTATGTAACTCCGGAAAGAAGGACGATAAATGGTACAACAAAATTTACCATTTTTATTGTAAAGTACCCAGTTCTATGAAAATTCTGGAGAATTTCGAGGAAAATTTCCTCGGTTAGAAATGGTTACAAAACTATTTCTAACCGAGGTTCATTTGGAGTGATATTTAGATTGCAATAACTCAACTACAATGAGCGAGGCTACTACAGGACTATGCCTGATAGAACTATATAGATAAATTTAATTATTGAAGTAAGGAACAGTGCTACATCGGGCTGGTAAAATATTTTGAAGTATTTACTTCGTTTGCTAAAATACATGCATTTTTTAAAATCGTAATTATTCAAACTTTCAAATGACAGTGAATGTTTGTAGTATTTTTATAAAAATAGTTTGTTTTTTCTTGTATTTGTAGATAATTTTGAATTGAATGTGAAACTTATATCAATTATTTTTATATTCAATAAAGAAAACTTCAATATTTATATTACTAAAAATTACATGTTTTTATTTAGACATATTATTTAAAATAAGTTTATTTTGTGAATATAAAATTTATTGAATATGTCATAAACTCTATCGACTCAAGATCGTAGAATTTGTATTGTTTTACTCCTGTGGGAAATAGATTCTACCAGATATTAAATAGGAAAGTTGAAAAAACTTTATGAGTTAAATTGCTGTCAGGATGACAGTCAAAAGAGCAGAGTTCGTATTCTCTGACGTGCATCTCGGTTCCGGAAAAAATTTAAATGGCAAGCAAGCCCAAGGGAATTGCTTAATAGTAAAACTCTTACTCCGTTTACTTTGTTTCTTGGAACGCTTAGGATTAATTTAAAATAACTTTATTAAAAATTGAATAAAAGAGTAGAAATTATAATTCTGTAAAGAAATATTTAAAGAAAATATTATGAAGAAATTTTATTAACTGTAGATAATGGCTGAAAATGTATTTTCAACATTTTTCAATTTTTTATTAAATTTGCTTAACGATGTTGTAAACAAAAACTTAAGTGAGAAGTTTGTTTCGATAAAGTATACATTTTTAAAGCATTTATTAATGCTTTCTGTAGTAGAATTGATTTTTTGATCGTAGTTTCCGATGACAGAAACACCCCTCTGAACTCTTTTTTCTGTTGTGCATCTTGTTCATAACACCAGTTTGCAGTAATCAAGTGTTTTAAAATTTGGATTAAAAATTGACCTATCCACTACATTCAAGATTTTATTTACATGATACACATGCAACGTATATGTAATGTAATTATTGCTATTATTTACATATAGAATAATTACTGTACTGTCAGTACTGTATATACTGTCTACATGTAACACACACGGACGCGAGCTGCGTGCATTTGTAACTGCGTGTGTGTATATTTTTAAACCAGCTCTTATAAATTATTTTATTTGATATACTAATCACAAATATATGTAGTATTTTAAATTAAAAACTATTTCCTTCTTCATTATTTCAAAAGATGAAATTACAAAAAATTGATTTCTTACAAAGGCCGATTTTCTATAGTCTTAGGAACGATTAGGTTGGTAATAACCCACAGAATATTTCTTTGAAGTTAAAACTTTCTCATATAATTAAAAAACTAAAATATTTTTAAACACTGTTTTGTTTGATGCTTTGTTTAATAAAAATTTAAATAAATTTAGAAGCATCTGTTTACAGCATTGTTCTTAAATATAAAAATTACTGTTGTAAAGTTTAAATAATGAGAATGATTGTTTTTTTTGTACGATAACAATTATAATTATAATCGGATTTCTTGGGGAGTCAGTCTGCTGACGAAAGAACGTGAAAAGGGAGTCCTTAAGGAACCCCCAAAATAAGAAATACAATAAATAATTGCAAGTAAACCTATACAAAATTTCAAGCTCAGTCATGAATCACAAAACAATAATTTCAGCAACACATAGTTCACAAAAGTTTTTTTAAAGAAATTTTTATTATGAAAAGAAAGTTTTGAAGATGCTAGCCATCAGTAGCTCTAAGGCCAGGTTACACCACCGTAATCGTGATTACTTTTGAAAGTAATAAATAAATAAAATGTATCTAAAATCTCAAATTTTGAAGAACATTTTTTACGACACGCATAAATAACAAATAAATTCATTCTATCTCCTAGAACCTAGTCACAGTTAAATAAAACAGTAAATAGAGTAATGTGTATATGATATAATTATGTATATTTTTTGTTTATAAATGATTTATAATGTTATAATTTTAATATATTTAACACACACATGTGTTATATTTGCTATGGCTCTGTTGAAAAAATGCCAGAAATTTAGAAAATCTAAAGTAAATCTATTCATTTATTTAAGTCTTTTGATTATTTCTTTAATTTAAAGAACACTTGTCAAGTGTTTTTTTTTTTAACGAGTGACAAAATGAATTTTGGTCGTGATTCCTGAAACAATACTAAAATTGGAAAAAAAGTTTCATTTAATACATCCTTTTGTTGAATAAAATACTCACAAATACTTATAAATCTAACAGTTTCTCGCTAAACACAAATAATAGTTACAATCTTCTTAATATCTTCAAATATAATTTAATTCCTATGAATATGTTAAGAGATTTCTCTTGACATTACTCATCCTACATACGAGTATATAGAAATATTTGAAATGATAATGAAAGGAGTTTCCTATTATTATAAAGTAATTTTTAATTAATTTTACAAGAGATACATATTAAAAATTAAACGCACGGCTGCCAAAAAATACCGTTGCTAATAAATATTGCTGTTTAATATAGGATAATTAAAGAGTCTGCGGATTGTATGTAGTATTTATATACAGCATAAATTCTCTTCAAATTTTTTAAATGTATATATACATGATAGACAGATGAACAGATAAAGTGATAAATGAAGAGAGTTGAGGCAAATCGATGAAATAAGAAGCATTTGGAAAAATATAGTTAAAAGAAGAGACAGACTTACAGGCCATATATTAAGGCATCGTGAAATAGTCGCTTTGATATTGGAGGCATAGGGAAAAATTGTGAACCAACGTTTGAAATATGTAAAACAAATTATTAGGGATATAGAATGTAGGAGTAACCTACTAGAATGTAGGATACCGAAATGAGACGACTAGCACTAGATAGGGAATCTTGAAAAGCTGCATCAAACCAGTCAAATGACTACAGATAAAAGTATATATACATATATACACAATTTTAAATAGGATATGTTATTTCCGGTAACGTAAGGATTCAAACGTGGGGTCATTTATCTCAATGGGTTCAACCATTCAGCTGCGTAAATACATTACACTCTTTTTTGAGCAGTCGTGTGATAAAAATGATAAGACTAATAAAATTAACATATGTATAGATTTATGAGTAAGAAATATTTTCAGCGAATGCGAATTGTTACATAGTTCTCAGATATTTAGTGCAAATTACGGGGAAAAAAGAAAAAAAGAAGTAATCGCTTACAAGTAAGCGTATTAAGCTCGATCCTATTTATAGCGAGTAAAGGGTTTTGTTTCATTTCAGATTTCATAATAATCGGGGCTAATGTGAGTATTTTGTAATGTGACAACTCCATAAACGATTTTCCCGTTTTCCAATATTCTTAGCAGCCTCGGTTAAAATTAAACTGAGAAGAAAGATAGGACAAATAATAGAAAGATACAATAAAATATATTCCAGAAAAGAAAGGACTTATCATCATAAAGTAAAGGAAGTAAAAGGAATTATTGTTACACTTAGCGATTCAAAATGAAAATATACAGAAACTTAAGAGATGAAGAAGAGAGATGTTCATTTGATGAGCTACTATTTAAATGAGATCTTACAAATGAGGAGATAAAGAGGGTAGAAAGAATGACGAAAAACCCTCCTAAATTGAGTAAAGGAAAAATGAAACTTTTAATAGAAATCATGCCGCCTTCTCAGTCTCACTAATGGAAGCATAGTTAAATCGTATTCCTGTTTAATTTAAGATGAATAAATCGTAAATAATTTTTTTTATTTGTATTTCAATCTTTTAAATACATCAATCTACTTTTTAAATGCATTTTTCTCTCCGTTAGAATAGCCGTATACTTGGTAAATAAAATCATTATATTGATATATTTTTGTCGAAGTTTTAGGACTAATTACTTGCAAGTCTTTCTGTGAGTTGGTTTTTTTATTTTTGAATTAAATTAAATATCTGCATTTATATCCAAACGATTAATTTTTTACGATAGTCTAAGTATCGTAGTTTTATTACTTAATTTGGCATCCGTACTACGTTACTTACTTTTAACGTAGTTAACCAAACCTTGAAAAAATGCTCATGGCTGAAATTTACTTTTTATCTTACTAGTAATTAAACAAATGTTATAAAATCAATAAATATTTAGGCACGTAAATTTTATATTAGTATATTAATTTTATCAGATTAAGTTTTTAATTTACAAGACTAGTCTAATAATTATAAAATGTATAATAATAAAAAAAGTTATTATGCGTCAGCCAAACTAATATTTTCAAGCATGCTTAAGCAAAAAATTTAAAGATATTTTAATTTATTGAAAACTCAATATTGTTTCGTTTATTCTACTGAGGTTTTAAAACAGTTTTAAAGAAATACATTACTTTTATATAATTTCGTAAGTTTGAATAATTCTTTTGTAAGGCTATTTTTCAAATTACGTTTTGTTGCAAATTGAACAGCGCATTACTAACCACAGAAACCGATTGGGATTTGCAATTTTGAATCTCATTCTTCAAACCAACAGAAATAAATAAATCGTTTAGTCGGTTCAGTCAGTTATTGTCATACATTACCTATTTAAATTGTTTGTTAATATACGGGATAAAAAATAATTATTCAGTATTATAATTCGAACTTCTGCTTTCAATCCTGAAGAATGAATAGCAATAATTTTCTTCCAACCAACTTTTATTTTGCTTATATTTAAGAAGAAAAATCTCATGTGGACACCACATGACTTTCTTGTACCCCAATTAAATTACATATACACATTTTTTTTCTAAATATAAAGAACATAAAATTTTATTTCCTTAAAACTTGTGATATTTTTTCATATTTAAAAAAAAAAAGTTATTCTTATTACTGAATTATTTACTGTAAAAATATTTTTGCAATCAGTGGTTAATATTCATTAATAGATCAATGTATTTAAATTTAAAAAAAAGTTAAATAAAAAAAACAGTTCAACTCCGATTCGAACCAATGTATACCTCTGTAAGAAACTAACATTTCATTAATTAAAATTTATTTGGATATAACTGTCGAACCAATGAAAATAAGTACCGCTTATGACTTATCGATGAAAAGCTCTCAATGAGGGCTTATTACTACATTTAAGCAAAAGTCCAAAATTCAAATGTTTTTGGATTTTGGGCTTTTCTGACACTTTTTGTTCAGTCGATTGCAATCAAAAGGGTATGGGCCCAGCTAGATGTTACAACAGTTCTAAATAAAAAATTTCAACATTCTACGGCTAATCGTTTTTTGAGGTATGCGAGAAACGTACGTACAGACGGCTCACACACACACACACACACACACACACACACACACACACACACACACACCAGTATATACAGGGTGTATCAAACTGCACGGCAATCTCTCGGAAACGGATTCTATATCT
>JAAAKQ030193225.1:0-12005 GCA_010016005.3 Zanna intricata
GTGTTTTGGAGCACTTAATTCCATTTTTTACACAAAATTTGATGCAAATTCTTTGATCCATTTTTTTTGATAGCAGATAATCGCCGAGCACGCAAAACACTTCTAACCTTTATGCCTCTCGCAAACAAACTAGATATGCTATATAATTGAAATTGTGGACATATGTTCGAGATGAATGTACCAACATAACAAAATAAAAAAATCGATAATCGAATGTCATTGCCCGCAAAATTTGAAAAGTCACCTTACTTTTTGAACACTTCGTATATCAGTCATATGATTGCTGAAAAACTGATCAGTATGTTATCAAATGCTGACAAAAAAATTGATGAAAACTGCAAGATTCTGACATTCTGTAAAGGATGGATGATTAAATTGTTAAAAAAAAGAGTAAAGTAGATGTTATAAACATCAGAATAAGGAGTGTTACCATTGAAATTTGGAAGTAGGTTGCCCTCAAATTTGTAGAAAGTTCTATGATCAAACAAATTTACAGTTCTTCCCTGTAAATTAACAAAAGTCATGAATTAGCATTAAACAAATTAAGGATTGTATATGAGAAGAGCTTACATGTTATGACAGTGATGCATTCTTTATATGGACAGTTCAAACACAAATAAAAAAAAAAAAAAAAAGAAGATGATTTGAGCAATATTTTTTTGAACAATATTGTTGACATTGAACATTACCAAGAAATTTCTAAGAGACCAGACTGCATCAGAACATTAACTTGTTTTCAGAAAAAAGAGTAATGAGCGTATCAAAAAGGATTGTTTAAGTAATCTTGGTTTTCAAGAAAAACTAATTGCCTTTTTATAATGTATCAATATTGCTAACAGTTTGTTTTCTCCACACAAAAAAAATTCCATGAAGCAAAGTGTATGCAACAAAGAAATATTGCAGAACAATAATTTTGACTTTTTTTGGAAATCTTGAATGACCTACTGAATTCTCAATCGGACTGTTGCTAAGCAGTATGGCCATTCTGAAAGATGCTATTGAGTCTCTGATGACAGCTATTATTTTCAAAACATCTGTATGGAACAACTCATATCTCTAAACTTTTTTATTATCTTACATTCTTTTTCCCTAAAAGATTGGCTTTTTTTAAGGAAGCGATTGAGGCCTGACACACCTCATTTTATTGAACAGATATATTGATTATTATTTTTTTTAATAGTTGAAACATAGCAACTGTGCATGTTGTCATCGTTTTATTGAAATCCTGGTCTTACTGATACCCTAGAGAAGATTTTTTTTTTTTTTTACCTTCGGAATCACCGTTAAGGTTATATCATCAGAGGTTGAGATGAATGAATTGTAGCATGTGTGAAAAATGTCATGCCTGACCGGGATTCGAACCCGGGATGAAAGGCTGAGACGCTACCACTCGCGCCACGGAGGCCAGCTAGAGAGAAGATAACTGCTATGTAGCAATTTCAGTTAATGTATCCTGCGTTCTTAGCCCTGATGGGTTTTACATTAACACTAGATAAAAAAAAAAAATAAAAATTTTCTTTCTTTAATTGCCAATAATCTTATAATAAGAATTTATTTTTTATTTTTTTTATTATTATTACAGTTGAACAAAAAGAGGCAAAAATATTCACTGATGAAGAATTAATCCAAATAGTGGATGCAACATTTTTTAAAGCAGATCATAATGGTGATGGTTTTATAACTTGGGAAGAGTATATTTTTGAACTACAGAGATCTGCTGCACAAAACCAACAAACCTAGTATTGTAATATTGAAATATATAATATAATTTAGTAATTTTATTTATTTTTGTGTTTGATGGATGAATTTTTTATGGAGACATGATAATGTATTGACATTTTTTATTTGTCAACAGTTTTTTCCTGATAAAATTTCTTTTCTTTTTTTTTTAACATTATGATTTAGTAATCATAAATCTTATAATTAATTACTTTTATTAAAAAACAATAACCAATTAGTCACTGGATAGTAAGTCCATTTTTATTAGTTTTGACATTTGTTTTTAATTTCTTATGATTATTGCATTTAAAAGGGTAAACAAGAAGAGTTTTTGTACTAGTGAATGCTAATTTTTTCAATAATTTATGAAGTTTCTTTATGACTTATTTCTTACCATGCCAATAAAAGTTCTGCAAATTTTTATAGAGTAAAATTTAAGTATATTTTTAATGTAGACATCTATAAAAACAATTTACTTATTTTTTTACTCATTTAAAGTTTTTGCATTTATCTAATTTGAAAGATGTATAAGTTAACTTTAGTCTACATATAATTTTAAGGTTGCTTATGTTATTTTATTACATAAACTACCAAAAAACATAAATTGTAACTTATTAAATTTAAAAAGCAGTCATCAATTTACTGATGAATGTGATAAATACGTTCTCATAAAATGTATTATAGGTAATATTTATTCAGTTACTGATTACAACAAATCATGAATCACTCCATATTTTAGGTATAAAATTGTTTATAACAGTAAGGGTAATAAATAATATTTGGTTTATGATGTAGCATTGGGAAAAGGAATGGAAGCAATAAATATGTATAGCATTCATTTGATAAGACAATATGAGGATACAGTTATCTTGCATTCTGAAAAAAATAAAATATCTGGGAAAGTGAGGATTAAAAAATATAATTGAAACATAGCAACTACAAGGTGTCATCATTTTATTGAAATCCTGGTCTTCCTGATACCCTAGAGAGAAGATAACTGCTATGTAGCAATTTCAGTTAATGTATCCTGCGTTCCTAGCTCTTATGGGTTTTACGGAAACACTGGACAAAAAAAAAATTAAAATTTTCTTTCTTTAACTGCCAATAAATTTATAATAAGAATTTATTTATTTTTTTAATTATTATTACAGTTGACATATTTAATTTACATTGATATTTTTAATCAAAAAATTTGTAACAAGAAAAAATGTTTATTCAAATGAAAGTTTGTTACAAAAATTTTTTTTGATTTAGATAAATATTTTTACCTTTTTATTCTGTTATTCAGCTTTTAATAAGTGTGAGGTATAAATAAGGTTTTTTTTAAATTTATTCTATTTTTTTTTTTTTTTTTTTTATTTAAATAAATTCTTGTAGTTTTATTTTTACTTATATTAGAACAAAATTAATCTTTTGTGTGTAATTTTTTTAAGCTAATGAAGTACACTGCCCAAGCATCTTGAAATTTAGTCCATATCACTTTTTTCAGTGATGTTACTGTTGCAGAATGTGACAGGTCAGTAGTTTTTTGTTATTTACATCCTTTGCATTGTCAGCACTTGTATAAATACAGTCTGTCTTTCTTAATTGTGCTTTAACTTCTGTTTTACAATAAAATAAAACTGCATTAACAATAACATTAAAAACAATAACATTCTTTAATAAGTAATTGAGTTGTTTTGTTTTTTAAAAAAATACATATGAACTAGAATTCACCAGCTTTACTGAAAATTAAAATGGTGTATTTTACAATTGATGATAACTTATTGTAAGATTCAAAATAATCTTAATTAAGAATGACAATTTATTAATGCAGGTTAAAATATGTGCCCACCAAGCTAGACCAAGCTGGTCTAGTGGTTAATACAATATCGCAAATCAGCTGATTTTGATGTTGAGACTTCTAAGGTCCAAATCCCAGTAAAGATTAGTTTGCTAGGATTTAGTAGTTACTTTTATATGGATTTGAATACTAGATCGTGAATACCGGTGTTCTTTGGTGATTGTGTTTCAATTAACCACACTTCTCAGGAGTGGTCGACCTGAGGTTGTACAAGACTACACTTCATTCACATTTATACATATCATCCTCATTCATCCTCTGAATTAATACCTTACAGTAGTTCTGGAGGCTAAACAGAAAAAGAGAAGAGATTAAAATGTGTTTGGTGGGATTATAAGTCTATATCTAAATAAAAAAATTGAATTAGCTTCAGATGTTAAAAAGTTGCCTTTTAAAAAAGACAAAAGGAATATAAAGCAACTTCAAATTTCAAATCACTGTAATGCATTTTAAATGAGGTCTACCACTTCTTTACATTTTTTTTTTTTTTTTTTTTTTTTTTTACTATTTTAAAGATATTTTAATTGTTATTTTTTTAATATTAAACCAATTAAAATATGTGTTTCTCACTGTCTTTATTGTTTACTGATTATTTTATTTAAAGAACACCGACTTTTTGTAGTTGTCGAATCAAATGGAAATTGCATCCTAAATGTTATTTAATTATTTGTGATCTACAGGAATTAGTTCAATAAACACAATTTTTTTTACCATTGTCATGAACTTCTTTAACTTCTCATCATTCAATATGCAGGATAGTAAAGTTATGTGTTACGGTGTAATAAAATTGTTATGAATAAAATTGAGATTTCATTTCTTTATTTTTAATGGTTGCTTTATTTTTAGTCTTTGGCAGACTGGTAGCAATCCAGATAGTACCATATATAAATCCCAGTCAGGCATGGCATTTTCTAGATTGTACAACGTACAATACCATCAAATAGATTCCATCAAATAGATTGGTCTCAGAAAGAGTACCTTACTATAATACTCTACCAAATCCTAGAAGAAAAAAAGTGGTTAAAGTTAAAAAAATAAAAGAGTTCTCATTGATCATATTATAAACACTGTATATCAAGTTTATAACAGTAATCATAATCATTTTCATTTAATTTTTGAAGAAATGAAAGAAAATTTATTTAAAAAAAAAAAAAGACATTTATTTTTACATGACAAAAAATATGGCATGACTAAATATTACTATTGATTAAAAACTCTGTTAATTCATTTATGTTTATTGTTTAATTAGAATTAAGTGATAGTTCATTGATTATTAATTAATCTAGTATTTGTATTAATTTATATATGCGGTTCAAATGTATAATGTATTGTTCATTGAATATGAACAATATAGGATGATTATTATTATTATTGTTAGTGAAGATAAAATAAATTAAATAATTAGATAAAAAAATGAATTTGTGTTTTAAATATTAAAAATGACTTTTTTATAATATATGTATATGTATGTAATATTGTATTATTTTATATTGTTAAATATTTAACATATGATATATCATAAGTAACTTGGCATGCTTATTCGTAATTTGGTAGGAAAGGATTTCAAGTATTTTTATAATGAAATAATTTGGTGGATCAACTAACAATTCAAGAATGTTTAGTTAAAAAAGTTTAAATGCAATAATTACAAAAAAATATTTCATTTTTACATAAAAATATTTTTTAATTTGTTATACATTTAATATTTATTCTGTATCCTTATCATAAAATACACCATTAAAAAAGTTCTTTCTGTTCCATTATTACACAAATCCATTTCTAGTTTTGTCAGCCAATGAGTGTCACCTTTTTTTTTTCATCATTATCTCCATCATGACTGCTGGTTAAAAATTGTTTTATTTTTAGAAAACAAATTAAGATCTGTATAGGGTGAATGACAAATGTGATGATATTTATATTTATTACATGTAGGTTTCAAAAGACATATTGCTGAAAAAGAACAACTATTAAAAAATAATAATGAATATAAATACAAAATAAATAACAATCAGCAACTCTAAATTTTCTATTTATTAAGTAAAACTTAAATTTCTAATAATAACCTAAAAGATTATTTATACTGTTACAGTAACAATATTAAACAATTATTGGTGATGTATTAAATGTATTTTAAATATTGGCATTTACTATGTAAAAGCTAAATTTGGCTTCTACAAATCCAATCTTTTTACTAACATTAAATGAACAAATAAATATAAAATCAAATAACAAAAATTGTTCAAATATAAAGGAACTAAAAATAAAAAAAAGAAAGAAAAGAATATGGGATCATCAGATCTACAAAAAGACACCTGTAGATTACAGAATACTACTTCCAATGGGAAAAATACTACTTCTTTTAATAATAAAGAAAAAAAAATTATATACATATATATAGAGCTCATACATATAGTTTTTATATAATAATTTAATATTATAATTTGTATATATAATATATTTATATATATATATATGTGTGTGTGTGTGTGTGTGTGTTGTGGTCACATGAAACACCTATAACAAGAAATGCATCTCCAAACAAGCCAAGATAAGACACTATAATACGGTGATCAAACCGGTAGTAATGTATAGGAGTGAAACACTGGGTCAAATCAAGATAGCATCAAGAACTGAAAAATTGGCCAAAATAGAGAGAAGGATCGTAAGGACCTGTATTGGCGGGGTAAACTTGGTGGAAGGAAAATGGAGATTACTCTCAAACCATAAAATCTATGAGGTCATTAACACCAATTACAGAAGAAAAAAAAAAGAAGAGAATAAAATTCTTTGGCCAACTCTTGCGTTTGGAGGAATCAAGGAAAAGTAAACAACTCTTGGAAAGATTACGCATTAGTGTGGCTCACTGACGTGCTTCAAGACATCAAAGAAGCAGGCATTGTACTGCAAATATCTCAGAACAGGATCTGGAAATTATAACAACTTGCCCGGTATTAAATTTGCAGAAAAGCCTAAAAAAGAGAACGGGGACAGTTTGGACAGAGGAATGGAAAAGGGATTTTTCCAGGAAAATGAAAGAGTATTGGAAGATAAGAAAGACTAAACATAAATGACTAATTGGTCCTTCCGGGCCGTAACAAAAAAAAAATAATAATAATATATGTATGTTGTAGATCATGTAAAAACCAATTTTTGTCAATAAACTATTTTTCAACATTCTGTAGGACCTAGGTTCCTTTAATTCTGGATCAAAATTCAGTATAAATGATCAAACTTCAGTATAAATGTTGTAAAAATAATAATAAATAATGTTAACGTTAATAAACATTAAACCTAACCACATTATATCATGAAATAATTTATACCATGAAAAGTTATTAATAACAAAATTTGATAACATATTCATCTCACTCAAACCATTCTACAGTCTTTAATACATCAACTCCCAAAACAAACAAACTTTATTGGATGTCAGATTATGCAGACGTTTATCATTACGCACCTTAATGAATACTATCACTTAACAGATAACACAAGGTTTAAGCGAAATCAAAACAGTTATAATTATTTTTTATTTATTCATAGCTGCAAAAATATCCTTAATAATCAATAATGTTTACCAGCACTATTGCTCTTCTTAAAACTCGACTGAAATTCACAAAAGAAGTTGAAACTGTTTAAATACTTGTTAATCTGCTCGTGAAAAAAACTTATTTATGATGGGAAATTAAATCAAAACAAAATTTCTATTGTAGAAATTACCATGGAATTAAGAATACCATGTGATATAATAGGCCATATTATGATTCTGTATTGCATTACAGAACTGGTTAAGTGTTTCAAATTAAGCCTGAATAATTTATTGTTAGTCCACCTTGGATAAAATCAACAAGAAAATTCTTTATGTTCTTAGAAAATGTTCAGTATCTCTTTGTATATTCTTAGATTTTTCTTGACTAGCATTAATGCTATATGCAAATGTTCTTTATTTTCTAAATGATCCTCATATTATGTTTAGAAGAGATTACATTAACTGATATATTAAAAGCTTCTGTTTAATAAACAACTTATGAAATGAGATGTTGAAGTTTTAAACTTTGGTCAAGTGGAAGTTATTTTGAAGTCTTGTTTAATGTAAAAAAAAATTTAATGTATGAGGTAAGGAAAGTGAAGATAACAAATGGTAATTACCCTTAGAGGTACTTAAATTTTAGTCTGTTAAAAATTATGAGTAGTAGAAATTTACGTGCAGATAACTTACTTAATGAATCTATTTGATTATTTATTGGATTTGTTTGTATATGATGTAAAAATAATAAACACTGAAAAACAAAGTATGTCTATTAACAAACCATTATAAGCTATTGATATATTTCAAACTGAGTAATAAATGATGGTTTTACCTATTTTTCTGCTGGAATTTATTTTTCAAATTTTATGAGAAGGAAAAATAAATTTTATAACTCAAATTTACGGTAAATTCGAATTTCAAGATTTATACCAACTCTTCTTATTTAATTAATTAATTAATTACTATTATAGAAGTAAACAGTATTATTATGTTTAAAAAAAATTGTATTACTAACAAATTAATACATTGTAATGTATATATCTTCTAATGCAATTTAAACATTAATAATTAGAGGTTAAGAAATTATAATACTAAATTAATCTTAAGAGAAAATTTATGGTAAAATAAGAATTAAGAATATTATTTTACCTATCAAATTACAGTTATAATTAGATTAATTTTTTTTATTTTTAGCAAAAAGTGTTTTTTGAGTTTTTTTTTTAAGAATAGAATTTTAATCAAGGAAACTTAAGTCCCATAATTAAAATATTTTTGATGATAAAATGAAAAAATCCAGCCACTCCAAATAATTGTGAACATTTTCATAAATCATAGGCATTCTATATTAGTCTAACTAGTGAAAATGAAGTGGTAAATTCCTACATCCTTTATCTTAATATATTGTTGCACACTAGCTCATCAATTTGCAGATGTTCACCTGTGTGACTCCTTGACAATGTTTATCACAGGAGCTGGCTGTTAATATCATTTTAAAAAAAAAAGATTTTTGACTAGTTTCTTATATACCTCGAATGTTTTACATACTTCATTTTCATAGGAAAGACTGAGGCTTGTCTCTTAACAAGTATTAAGAAACAAGTTAATGCACCTGTTCTGCTGATAAACTATATCTCACTATCTGTGCTTCATAGGAAATAATATTTTTAGTAACTTTTAAAAATATTTGGCAACAATGTTGCTCACCTTTCCTGGTATTAACATAGAGATTAAAATTTAACCCTTCTTACTGTGATTAATTTTAAAATTATGACTAACCTTTGGATCTTGTATATGGTTTAGATGTATAAGTGCAATATTGTATTCAAGTAAACACTTCTTAAATTTTACCTCTGCTAGTTACTTCACTCGCATAAATTAGTACAAGTATATTTGACCAGTTAATAATAATAATAAATGGATTAAAATTGAAACAATGGAATTTACCACATCTCTTATCCTGACAATCGGCAATAAAAATTATTTATGAACCTTTGAAATGGCAAACCAAACAAAAATTTTATAAATAATGTTTTTAATTTGCTTCAAAATGTTTTAAGTTATTCTTGTAACCATCTTCAGCGATTTGTGCTGCTGTTCTCGCACTGATAATTGATATTAATGCTGGCAGGTTTTATTTATTTTTTAATTAGCCCAAAATATATTTAGAACATGATCAAAAAGTTTGTTATCTTTAAATTATGTTAACTCATTTAGTTCTTTTTAGTGTACTACTACATAAAGATTGTTGTTGATGTTAATAAATTTATGATTTAGGTCATGTTTTGTTTAAAATGAACAGAACAAGAACAGCATCACCAATTCCAGAAAATAGTGACAAAAGTGATTAAAAATGTATTATTTATAAAATTTTATTCAGTTTATTTTACAAATGTTTATACTTTTAATTAAATCTTATTGCAATACAGTATGGGTAAAAACGTAACAGATTTCAACACTATTTTAATTATCATTTGAATATTATTAACAGGTCAAAAATTTTATTTTATCCAAGCAAAGTCTCAAATCTACTAATTACAGAAACAGTTTAATTGTATGATATAAAGAAATTAGATTTCTTAAACATTTCTTGATAGCTATCAGGAAACATTTAATTCTCAAAACAGTGATTTCATTTTATTACAGAGAAATAGCTAAAATAGATTTTAGCAGTAACTATTGATTGTAGATACAAAGTTCAATTTTCGTTTCATTACATTTATTGTATACATAAAAATAATTTTTTTTAAAGTACTATGAATATAAAATTGTGAATTAGTACTTTAGTAATTGACTGAATGTATTTTGTATTTCTTAAAAAATATTTGTAACAAATGTTAAATTTTTTTATATAATAATTTGCGTAACATTGAAACTTTGTGTTCATCTTTTGGTTTAGAACAGTGCTTCCCAACCTTTTTTCATTTCTGTACCCCTTAATAAAACTTTTCATTTATTAGTACCCCTCCCCTAATAACTCCATACCTATAACTAAAAATGTGTCTCGTTTCTCTTAAGGTCAATAAAAGTAATCTCTTAAGTGTTCAATAAAAAGTCGATATGTACCATCAAAGAATTATAAAGAATCCTTTGTGTACAACAGCCGCTTAGACAGACGGTGTACAAACAAATGTACTGTATTTTACCAACCCAATGCTTATAGTCTAGCAGTAAGTTATTAGTTATAAGGTTCATTTTAAACTTCATATTGTAGACATAATACATTATAATAATGTTTACATAAGTTAACTGTTTTAACTTCTCAGTATTTCCACCATTACCAATATAATTTTCACATACCCCGCAATGGGACCCCGAGTACCCCCAAAGGTACGCATACCACAGGTTGGGAATCGCTGGTTTAGAAGAACACTTCATAAAAAATCAATTCCTTATCTGCACAAACGTTATTCATATTCTTTTGTTCCAACTTCCTTCATCGATTCCTCATTTTACACTGTTTAATTTAATACTACAATAAGTGTTTTTTCAATCACATGTACTATTAAACCAAAAATATTCTTTGTACATGCACCTCTTTTTTTCTTTAATGATCTCCGTTTTGCTTGGGAGGGAGTTTTTGCAGTAGGACCAGACAACGTAGGAATCCTGGTAATAAGCATATTGATGTAACCATTATAAATGGGTTCTTTCTGCAATGGACATGTTCTTTGCAGCTGTTCAGTTCAGGACACATCAAGGTTAACTTCATGTAACAGGTCTTTTTTACTTAAGATTCCATGTATTCCTATTCAAGCTGTTATTAATATGACATTTTGTACACTAGCCATACTTGTTTATTGTAATTGTGTACATATATATTTATAATTTTTTTTTTATTGTTACATTGCTTTTTCTGTTAAGAGATCTCATTGTAAAATTTATTCATTAGTATTTTTTTTTTTTTTTTTTTTTTTTAATTTTCTGCACTTTAATTTACTTCACATTCAGTTTCAAGTCATCAGAAGACATAATTCTTCACCCTTAACTCAAAATGATTTTCATCTTTATCTTAATTTTGACTCTTATGTAAAATTTACTTTTTAGGGTTTTTACCACCAATCTGCTAATAAACTGTGTGGCTTTTCAAAAACAAAATAAATAAACTTATTAATTATTGTAATAATCATTTGACATGTTTACAACTTGATCAGAAATTAGTACAAAGGGTTTTACAGATGTTGGAGTTACTTTTAAAGCTGAGACCAGTATAACTCAGCTTGATGTTTGGTGGTTTGTAAAATGTACATAAACTAAGAAACTTACTCTTAATCTAAGTTCGTCCTTTTAGAGTTTGTTCAATGAGGAAACCTGAAATATTATTCAAAATTGGACTAACAGGTGCCAAATTCTTAGCTTCTACCATGGTATAATTTTTACTGTTATTTTAAAAGAAAATGATAGAGAATAAATGAGAAAACCTCTTCTCAGCAGAAATTTATTATCTAACAAGAAAGGAAATATTTAGAGTAATTGTCAGATTTTTTTTAGCTCTTCATGATTTGATGCTCATCTTAATCCATTTTAAATTTATTCTTTAGGAATCTTTAATGAAGGTAATTATTGCTTTTCTGAGAATAAGTTTTGAATAAAAATACCAAACTTCAGAATTTTAAATACTTATGAAAAAAAAGAGTATTAATTATGAATAATTTCAGTTTTAATATCGATATTTTGAGGTCATTTTCATCCCATTAGGAGTGAGTGGAAAAATCTCTTCCCTGCATTGTTAGATCCTTCGTCTACTGCTGCATGCCAAAGCAATGGATTATGATCCCACTCTCAGATAACTTTCGGCAAACAATTTGTAATGTTTTGTTCTTTTTTTTTTTTTTTTTTCTTTTTTTTTGTTTTATATGGGCATCGACTGCTGTGGTCATTAGCCCTCGTCACATTTTTAAATTAATCAATAATCAC